>OY992896.1:49413793-49649475 GCA_963921405.1 Cepaea hortensis
TAGGTAGCTAGTTAGTTAGTTAGTTAGTTAGTTAGTCGGTTGGTCGGTTGGTTGGTTGGTTGGTTTGTTAGTTAGCTAGCTAGTTAGATAGTTAGTTAGCTAGCTAGTTAGATAGTTAGTTAGTTAGTTAGCTAGTCAGTTAGTTATTTAGTTAGTTAGTTAGTTGGTTGGTTAGTTAGTTAGTTAGTTAGCTAGCTACTTAGTTAGTTAGTTAATTAGTTAGTTAGTTAGTTAAATAGGTACTTATTTAGTTAGTTAGTTAATTAGTTAGTTAGTTAGGTAGTTAGTTGTTTGGTTGGTTGGTTAGTTGGTTGGTTGGTTGGTTGCTTGGTTGGTTGGTTGCTTGGTTGGTGTGTTGGTTGGCTGGCTGGCTGGCTGGCTGGCTGGCTCAATGGGTGCTTGGATGGTTGGTTGGTCGGGTAATTAGTTAGTTAGTTAGTTAGTAAGTTAGTTAGCAGTTAGTGAGTTACTGAGTTAGTTAGTTAGTTAGATAGTCAGTTAGTTGTTTGGTTGGTTGGTGGTTAGTTAGTTAGTTAGTTAGTAAATTAATTAGTTAGTTAGTTACTTAGTTAGTTAGTTCGTTCGTTCGTTAGCTAGCTAGCTAGCTAGTTGGTTGGTTGGTTGTTGTTTCGTTGGTTAGCTAGCTACTTAGCTAGCAAGCTAGTTAGTTAGTTATTTAGTTAGCTAGCTAGGTATCTAGTTAGTTAGTTAGTTAGTTGGTTGGTTGGTCGGTTGGTTGGTTGGTTGGTTGGTTAGTTAGTTAGTTAGTTAGTTAATTAGCTAATTAGTTAGCTAGCTAGCTAGTTAGCTAGCTAGTTAGATAGTTAGTTAGTTAGTTTGTTAGTTAGTTAACTAGTTAGTTAGTTAGTTAGTTAGTTAGGTGTTGGTTGGTTGGTTAGTTAGTTAGTTAGCTATCTAACTAGCTAGTTAGTTAATTAGTTAGTTAGCTAGCTAGCTAGTTAGTTAGTTAGTTAGTTAGTTAATTAGTTAGTTAGTTAGTTAAATAGGTACTTATTTAGTTAGTTAGTTAGGTAGTTAGTTGTTTGGTTGGTTGGTTAGTTGGTTGGTTGGTTGGTTGGTTGGTTGCTTGGTTGGTTGCTTGGTTGGTTGGATGGCTGGCTGGCTGGCTGGCTCGTTGGTTGCTTGGATGGTTGGTTGGTTGGGTAATTAGTTAGTTAGCTAGTTAGTAAGTTAGTTAGTAGTTAGTGAGTTAGTGAGTTAGTTAGTTAGTTAGTTAGATAGTTAGTTTGTTGTTTGGTTGGTTGGTGGTTAGTTAGTTAGTTAGTTAGTAAATTAATTAGTTAGTTAGTTACTTAGTTAGTTAGTTAGTTCGTTCGTTCGTTCGTTAGCTAGCTAGCTAGCTAGTTAGTTGGTTGGTTGGTTGTTGTTTCGTTGGTTAGCTAGCTACCTAGCTAGCAAGCTAGTTAGTTAGTTAGTTAGTTAGCTAGCTAGGTAGCTAGTTAGTTAGTTGGTTGGTTGGTCGGTTGGTTGGTTGGTTGGTTGGTTGGTTTGTTAGTTAGTTAGTTAGTTAGCTAGTTAGCTAGCTAGTTAGATAGTTATTTAGTTAGTTAGTTAGTTAGTTAATTAGCTAGCTAGCTAGCTAGTTAGTTAGTTAGTTAGTTAATTAGTTAGTTAGTTAGTTTGGTACTTATTTAGTTAGTTAGTTAGTTAGTTAGTTAGTTAGTTAGTTGGTTGGTTGGTTGGTTAGTTGGTTGGTTGGTTGGTTGGATGGTTGGTTGCTTGGTTGGTTGCTTGGTTGCTTGGTTTGTTGCTTGGTTGGTTGGATTGCTGGCTGGCTGGCTTGCTCGTTGGTTGGTTGGATGGTTGGTTGGTTGGTTAATTAGTTAGTTAGTTAGTTAGTAAGTTAGTTAGTAGGTAATGAGTTAGTGCGTTAGTTAGTTAGTTAGATAGTTAGTTAGTTGTTTGTTTGGTTGGTTGGTTGGTTGGTTAGTTAGTTAGTTAATTAGTTAGTTAGTTAGTTAGTTATTTAGTTAGCTAGCTAGCTAGCTAGGTACCTAGCTAACTAGCTAGTTAGTTAGTTAGCTAGTTAGTTAATTAGTTAGTTCGTTAGCTTGCTAGCTAGTTAGTTAGTTGGTTGGTTGGTTGTTGTTTGGTTGGTTAGCTAGCTACCTAGCTAGCAAGCTAGTTAGTTAGTTAGTTAGATAGCTAGCTAGGTAGCTAGTTAGTTAGTTAGTTAGTTAGTTAGTTAGTTAGTTAGTCGGTTGGTTGGTTGGTTTGTTAGTTAGCTAGCTAGTTAGATAGTTAGTTAGTTATTTAGTTAGTTAGTTAGTTGGTTGGTTAGTTAGTTAGTTAGTTAGGTAGTTAGTTAGGTAGTTATTTAGTTAGTTAGTTAGTTAGTTGGTTAGTTAGTTAGTTAGTTAGTTAGTTAGGTAGTTAGTTAGTTAGTTAGTTAGTTAATTAGTTAGTTAGTTAGTTATTTAGTTAGTTAGTTAGTTAGTTAGTTAGTTAGTTAGTTAGTTAGTTAGTTAGGTAGTTATTTAGTTAGTTAGTTAGTTAGTTAGTTAGTTAGTTAGGTAGTTAGTTAGTTAGTTAGTTAGTTAGGTAATTAGTTAGTTAGTTAGTTAGTTAGGTAGTTATTTAGTTAGTTAGTTAGTTAGTTGGTTAGTTAGTTGGTTAGTTAGTTAGTTAGTTAGCCAACTAGCTAGCTGGTTAGCTAGTTAGTTAGCTAGTTAGTTAGTTATTTAGTTAGTTAGTTAGTTGGTTGGTTAGTTAGTTAGTTAGTTAGTTAGGTAGTTAGTTAGGTAGTTATTTAGTTAGTTAGTTAGTTAGTTGGTTAGTTAGTTAGTTAGTTAGTTAGTTAGTTAGGTAGTTAGTTAGTTAGTTAGTTAGTTAGTTAGTTAATTAGTTAGTTAGTTAATTATTTAGTTAGTTAGTTAGTTAGTTAGTTAGTTAGTTAGTTAGTTAGTTAGGTAGTTATTTAGTTAGTTAGTTAGTTAGTTAGTTAGTTAGGTAGTTAGTTAGTTAGTTAGGTAATTAGTTAGTTAGTTAGTTATTTAGGTAGTTATTTAGTTAGTTAGTTAGTTAGTTGGTTAGTTAGTTGGTTAGTTAGTTAGTTAGTTAGGTAGTTAGTTAGTTAGTTAGTTAGTTAATTAGTTAGTTAGTTAGTTAGTTAGTTAGGTAGTTATTTAGTTAGTTAGTTAGCTAGTTAGCTAGTTAGTTAGTTTCTTGTTTGGTTGGATGATTAGTTGGTTAGTTGCTTGGTTGGTTGCTTGGTTGGTTGCTTGGTTGGTTGCTTGTTTGGTTGCTTGGTTGGTTGGTTGGTTGGCTGGCTGGCTCGTTGGTTGGTTGGTTGGTTGGTTTGCTAGTTAGTTATTTAGTGATTTAGATTGTTAGTCGATAGATCATCCTCATTGCTCAACGAGCCATTCAGTTCATAAGGTCTCAAATCTCCTCCTCGGTAAATCCCGCAGCGTGTAGCGGCCCTCGACACGAGCTCTGTGTTAGTTTGTTAATCTTCCTTGACTTCCTGCATAGAGTTCTTGTTTGGCCACGCTTCTTATAACTTGCAGTTCTGTGACTATTTGTTTTATGTTTGTGTTGTTGTTGTTTTGCGTATCCTTTTTACAGGACTTAGCTGTCAACAGCAGCATCTTTCAGCTGTCTGTTGATCTCTTGGCAAGATTACGCTCAGTAGTTTGCCATTGCTTTATGAGCGGCCGGCTCAGTATCCGCAAGTAACGAGCGGGGGTCGAACCACCTCAGTTCTCGCTCCGCTGCGAGACTCTGCGTGATAAACGGGATTACAGAGAGAAAGTGTTGTAACCCCACAGCCAGAGAGACCGGCTTATGTTTGTGAGCCAGTGTTATTTATTTATTCACTCCATGTGATATATAACTCTGTAGCATGCACCTGACGAGATGCAGGGAAATATACCTGGCAATAAACCGTGCAACCTATTGGGTGTGACTTCTGTGTTTAAATCCACCAAGAGAATACTTTGTGTTGAACATATATACAGTCTATTGCGGGCGGGCTTTCTAGTTTCGATTTTACACGAAGGAGTCTCCCGTATACCCTTCGCCACTTCTAGCAAGAAACCCACAGGAAGGGAAGGGTGGCAAGAGGAAAAAAGACCATCTTGAAGTACACCGTGCACTGCACCCACCCGGTGGAGGATGTTATCATAGATTCTACTAACTTTGAGAAGTATCTGGAAGAACGCATTAAGGGTGACGACAAGAGTGGGAACTTTGAGAAGTATCTGAAAGGATGCGTTAAGGATGACTGCAAGACTGACAACTTTGAGAATCATCTGAACGAACACAGTCGGGTTGACTGCAAAACTTGGAACTTTGGAAACAATGTCTCCTTGAGCTGCAGAGAAACAAAATCAACCTTACCAGGCAGTACAGGTCAGTTGTAAACATCCCCCCCCCCCCGGTGCAGATTCGTAGGTGTGTCTTCTGAGAGAGAGAGAGAGAGAGAGAGAGAGAGAGAGAACGAGGAAGAGAGAGGGAGAGAGAAAAAAGCAAGAGAGAGAGAGGGATAGAGAGAGAGGGGGAGTGAGAGGTTGGAGAGGGAGGGAGAGAGAGGTAAAGAGGGGGAGAGAGGGAAAGAGGAGAGAGTGAGAACAAGAGAGAGGATGGAGAGAGAGAAGGAGAGAGAGGGAGAGAGAGGGAGAGAGAGAAGATAAAGGGGAAGAGGGAGAAAGAGGGAGAGAGAAAAAAGTGAGAAAGAGAGGGATAGAGAGAGAAGGGGAGGGAGAGGTTGGAGAGGGAGAGAGAGGGATAGAGAGGGAGAGAGAGTGAGAGAGAAGAGAGAGAGAACGAGAGAGAGAGGATGGAGAGAAAGATGGGGAGAGAGGGAGAGAGAAAAAAGTTAGAGGGAGAGAGGGATAGAGAGAGGGGGAGTGAGAGGTTGGAGAGGGAGAGAGAGGGAAAGAGAGGTAGAGAGGGGGAGAGAGGTAGAGAGGGGGAGAGAGGTAGAGAGGGGGAGAGAGAGAGAGAGGGAGCGCGAGGGAGAGAGAGAAAGAGAGAAGGAGGGAACGAACGAACGAACAAACTTTATTTTAAAAGGGTAACAAATTGGGCACGCAGGTCAGTCTTACATTCGGCCCTTTCAATCACTCATCTTGCATTCATCAAATGTGTATGTTACATTAACATAGGGGAAAAAACATTGTCAAATGGATTTTGTAACCATAAACAATGCATATTACGCATGATACATTCACATGAGAAAAAGAAAAAAAAAACATTGTCAAATGAAAGTTGTAAACATAAACAGTGCATATTGCAATGTTGTGAGACACATCCCCCATCCACCCTCATATCCCGCAGCCACCAACACATCCCCCACCCACCAAACCTCCCCCACCCACCCACACATACCTCCACGCACTCACACAGAACCAGACAAACATACATGCCGCCACCCACACACTGATCCCCCACCCACACACATTTCCCCACCCACACACACATCCTCACACGTCAAGAAGAAGAAGAAGAAGAAGAAGAAGAAGAAGAAGAAGAAGAAGAAGAAGAAGAAGAAGAAGAAGAAGAAGAAGAAGAAGAAGAAGAAGAACAAGAACAAGAACAAGAACAAGAAGAAGGAGGAGGAGGTGGAAGAGGAGGAGGAGGAGAAGAGGAAGAAGAATAAGAAGAAGAAGAAGAAGAAGAAGAAGAAGAAGAAGAAGAAGAAGAAGAAGAAGAAGAAGAAGAAGAAGAAGAAGAAGAAGAAGAAGAAGAAGAAGAAGAAGAAGAAGAAGAAGAAGAAGAAGAAGAAGAAGAAGAAGAAGAAGAAGAAGAAGAAGAAGAAGAAGAAGAAGAAGAAGAAGAAGAAGAAGAAGAAGAAGAAGAAGAAGAAGAAGAAGAAGAAGAAGAAGAAGAGGAAGAAACCACACACACATACCCCCGCCAAAACACACATCCCGCACTTATCCACACACTTATCCCGCACTCTCACACTTTTCCCCACCCACCAACACACACATCAGCCAACCTACACCCACTCACCCACCCAATATTCGCCACCTCTCAACTTCACATCCCCACCTATACACACATCCTCACCCATAAACACATCTCCCCACCTGCCCACACATAACCCCCACCCATAAACACCCAAAAACACACACCTCCCACCCACACACACCCCGCCACCCACATATACCCCACCCACACACATCCCCGGTCACACACATCTTCTCACAACTACACACGTCCCCCACCCATACACTCATCTCTCACACACATCCACCCACTCACGTACTCATCCATCAACCACTCCCACAAACACATCACCCACGCGCCCATCAACACATGCATCTCTCATCTACCCTCCCACCCACACACACCCCAACCACTCAGCCAAACACACCTCCCCCACCTCTCACACATCACCCCTCCCACACGAAACTCCACACATACACACATCCCACACACACACCCCACATACATTCTCATACACATCCCCGCCCACACATCTCCCCACCCACTCACACACCCTCCACCTACAAACATCATCAGCACCCACACATACATCCTTCACCCACACACATTTACCCCATCCACACTCACACACTCCCACCCATACAGACATATCCCATTCACAGACACCCCCAACACTCATCCCCCACACCCATTACACACCCATCCCCCAACTCACACAATCTCCTACACACCCATTTACCCACCCAAACACACATTCTCTACCCACACCCCCTCCCAACCCACCAACACCCACATACTTCCAATATCCTCTCAAATTCCCCCCTCCCCCATACACACACACATATCCCTCAGACACACATACATCCACCACCGACTACACATCCCTTCACACATCCACACATTACCCATTAACCCATACACATCCCCCACACACAACCCCTCCACACATACATTCCCCACACCCCCCCCACACACACACATATCCCTCTCATACACACCCATACACACATCCTCACATCTAGACACATACATGATGCCTCACATGATCATTGAAACTAATAAGAACAAACTCCCACACTTTAAACACAATTGAGACACTGACGATTGTCGTGAGAATTCTCGCAATTGCAAGAAGTGGAGTAAAAATAGTACATATACATTGTGTAACGTAAAAATTAGTGATGCAATTCAAATCTCTCTTTTTTCTCTCTCTCCCTCCATCTCTCCCTCTCTCTCTTGCTCTCTCTCTCTCTTGCTCTCTCTCTTGCTCTCTCTCTCTCTCTCCCTCCCTCCCACTCACTAACTCTCTCACTCACATCACAGTAATGTTATATTATACATGATAAAATCAAGTGGCATACAAAATGATAATATGGAAGATGAGAATAAACCAAAAAAAAATATGGAATGGCATGTTACAGGACAATCAAGTGGCATACAAAATGATACCTCATAATATGAAAGATGAGAATACATAAAAAATATGGAATAGCATGTCACATGACATGCGTGGGCTCAACTCTCTCTCTCTCTCTCTCTCTCTCTCTCTCTCTCTCTCTCTCTTTACATACACACACTCTCACACTCATCCACTCTCTCTCTCTCTCTCTCTCTCTTCTATCTCATACGCATGTACACACACATACACCCACGAGAGAGAGAGAGAGAGAGAGAGAGAGAGAGAGAGAGAGAGAGAGAGAGAGAGAGAGAGAGAGAGAGAGAAACTGCCGTGAAACAATAACAAGTGCTGAATACTCGTATTAACGGATCTTTTTGTTTTTTTAAGGGCTTGCAGTTCCCAACGCAGTCAGAACCGCTCATCAAAGTCCCACGCCGTGTCATTCGGGTGACGGTTTCTGCATGTGGTCGTAGCAAATTCAAACGCAGATTCCACACTTCAATCTCAGCCAAGAGGACGAGATGCAATATCAATTTGTGTGTGTGTACACAACAGTGTCTATTCCATGCTACAGTCAGTATTTTCCATGCTCTAGAACACATTTTCAGTATACACTTTTATTCACAATCTTGTATAAATCTCCAAACCAATCAATTTAAGTACAGAAGATTCTCATATCTAAATAACGTGTTGGTTTCCTATTAAATCAGTAGAGTGTCTTGACTGAAACAGCAAACTAAACATTTTGAAATCTAAACACCAAGGACAAAATATGTCCAATAATGCCCTAGATTGCTGATGTCTTACTTTCCACAAAGAGCTGACGAACCTAACGACCTCGTTGCATTTCCACCATCTAAAGCTGCTTTGCTATCTACCTCAGCGTAACAGTCACTCTCTAAAATATTCCTGATATGTCTCAGTGCTGCCTTGAGAGCGCTGAAGGATGATGCAAAGATCATTATCTTTCTCACTGTTGCACCATTAGGATGCCATGAAATCCAAAGAATGTCAAACTTTCTGCTGTTGTCTTTGTTTATATACACACAATCGTAACAAACGTAAATTAATCGTCAGTGGGAAGACTGGTGATTGGATTATCGCAACCATCGCAATCCTGAGCTGTACCCGATCTTTCTACTTCAAATGTTTTCATGTCTGAAGTAAATTTCATTACTGCCCAATCCAGTTTCTGTGCCTTCAGTGTGGTCAAGCAAATCTACTGGCATATGTTTTTACAACCATCACGATTTTGACTCCAGAAGCCAATGGCTGTTGGTTTGAAGAACAATGGCGATGTAGTTTGCAACTGACGAGATCGTTTGCTCACAGGCTTACTAATCCGCATTTGTTCCCATAACGTATATTTCATACGAAGCAATGGATATTTACAAGGTCTAATGTGTGTTTCTTAGTATTTGTGTATATCACAGAGTGTTGCCGTTTGTTAGTGTTAAGTGTCACATGTGTGAATAATACACACACACACACACACACACACACACACACACACACACAATATATATATTATACAATACAATATATATGTCAATATCTCTGTCTGTCTTTTTCTGTCTCTCTCACTCTCTCTCTCTCTCTCTCTCTCTCTCTCTCTATCTATCTATCTCTCTCTCACTCTCTCTCTCTGTCTCCCTCTCTCTCTCATTCTATATTTATCTATCTCGTAGACTTGATGGAGGTGTTGTTGGGGGATGGGTGGTTTGGGGTGTGGATGGGTAGAGGATGTATGGGTGGGCGCGGGATGTGTGGGTTGGTGGGGGTGTTTGTGTGGGTGGTGAGTGTGTTTGAGTTCGGGGAACGGGTGAGGGCAGTGTGTGTGTGTGTGTGTGTGTGGGTGGGGATGTGCGGGAGGGGGATGGGTCGGTTTGTGGGGTATGTATGTGTCCCTGGTTCTGTGTGTGGGTGGGGGTGTGTGTGTTGGTGGGGTAATTTGTGGGTGGGGTGATGTGTGGGTAGGTGGGAGTTGGGCCTCATAACATGGTAATTTGCCTTGTTCATGTTTGCAACATTCATATCACAATGTGATTTTTTTTCTTCCTATGTGAATGTATAATGCTCTTGATGAACGAAAGATGAGTGATTGGAAGGGCCGAATGTAAGACGGGCCTGCGTGCCCAATTTGTGACCCTTTTAAATTAAAGTTGATTTGATTTGTTTTATCTCGTGCTTTTTCGAGATAGCAATAGACTGAATGCCGTGATCTTTGACAATAACACTTACATTATCATTGCCATTACAATATGGCTTCCCTATAATTACTGAGTTTTTTGCCATACTTTATATTATATTAATGATCTTCCTTTATATATCAATACAACTTGTGATCTATTTGCTGACGACTGTACTATATATACTAGTCAAGAAAACCGTAGTGAATTAGAGAATTCTTTACAAAAGGAACTTGATAATCTTACTAGATGGAGCAATGAAAACCGCATGCAAATTAACATCGGCAAAACCAAATCCATGCTAATAACGACCAGACAAAAACTACAGACACTAGCCATAACTGGATCACCGCTCGAACTCCGCATGGGCACGTTACCTATAGTTAATGTGACTGAACATAAAACACTAGGGCTTTTAATAGACAGCCATTTGAACTGGAGCTCTCATGTTCACGCTCTTACCAAGAAAATAGCACAAAAAGTTTACCAACTTGCTAAAATTCAGCACTTCCTGGACGAAAGCACACGAAAAATATTCTATACATGCTATATCCAATCACATCTCGATTACTGTTCCACAGTTTGGGATGGTTGCCCTAAATCTAATTTAAAACGACTATGTTCTCTACAAAACCGCGCTATTCGTCTGGTTTCTGGCATAAAGCACGTTTAAAGTAATAATTTGTACAGTCATCTAAGACTTCTACCACTACAAAAGCGCTTCCTTTTCAACAAAGCCAAATTAGTGAATAAAATTATATCTCAAAATACCCCAGAGTATCTTCTGCCGCTGATTCAATCTAATGCAATGAACAGCAAGCGCCTAAATTTGTTACATGTCTCAAAGCCTAGATTGGACCTATACAAAACATGTTTTGCCTATTCTGGTGCTCACTTATGGAATCATCTGCCTCCAGATCTGAAAACTCCAATGAGTCCCTACACATTTAACCAAAAACTCTTTCAATACTTAATCCATACCGACTATATGCCACCATAATTCATTTACTGGTATAATTGTTCAGTATAATTGTTCATTATAATTGTTCACTATATATGTGTGGGAGCAAGAGAGAGAGAGAGAGAGAGAGAGAGAGAGAGAGAGAGAGAGAGAGGGAGGGAGAGGGAGAGAGAGAGAGAGAGAGAGAGAGAGAGGGAGAGTGGGTGTCAGAGAGAGGGAGAGATTGAATGCGTGTGTGCATGCGTGTGTGTGGAGAGAGTGATTGAGCGAGAAATGGTGGGGGAATGTGTCAGTGCATGCATTCGTACGTGTATGTGTGAGAGTGAGTGAGGGAGTGCGTGCGTGCGTGCATGAGTTCATGTGTACGTGTATGTGTGAGAGAGTGTGATTGAGAGAGTGAGTGTGTGTGTGTGTATGTAGGATTGTGTGTTAGAGAGTGAGACAGTGGGAGAGTTGATGTGTTAGTGTGTGTGTGTGTGTGAGCGCGCGCATGCGTGTGAGTGTGTGTATATGAAAGAATACAGAGAGAGAGAGAGAGAGAGAGAGAGAGAGAGAGAGAGAGCTGAGCAGATGCATGTCATGTAACACGCATGTTATGTAACACGCGAATCCATATGTTTGTGTATTCTCATCTGTCATATTATAAGTTAAATACCATTTGATTTTATCATGTATAATCTAAACTTATGTTCATTACTGTAGTTTGAGTGAGAGAGTGAGTGAGTGTGAATGAGAGACAGAATGAGTGAGCGTGAGAGTGAATGAGTGAGCGTGAGAGTGAATGAGTGAGAGTGAATTAGTGAGCGCGAGAGTAAATGAGTGAGCGTGAGAGTGAATGAGTGAGCGGGAGAGTGAATGATTGAGCGTGAGAGTGAATGAGTGAGCGGGAGATTGAATGAGTGAGAGTGAATGAGTGAGCGTGAGGGTGAATGAGTGAGCGGGAGAGTGAATGAGTGAGCGTGAGAGCGAATGAGTGAGCGGGAGAGTGAATGAGTGAGAGTGTCTGTGTGTGTGAGTGAATGAGTGAGAGTGAATGAGTGAGCGTGAGAGTGAATGAGTGAGCGTGAGAGTGAATGAGTTAGCGGGAGAGTGAATGAGTGAGCGGGAGAGTGAATGAGTGAGCGGGAGAGTGAATGAGTGAGCGGGAGAGTGAATGAGTGAGCGGGAGAGTGAATGAGTGAGCTTGAGAGTGAGCGGGAGAGTAAATGATTGAGCGGGAGAGTGAATGAGTGAGCGTGAGAGTGAATGCGTGAGCGTGAGAGTGAATGCGTGAGAGTGAATTAGTGAGCGTGAGAGTGAATGAGTGAGAGTGAATGAGTGAGCGTGTGAAGGAATGAGTGAGCGTTAGAGTGAATGAGTGAGCGTGAGAGTGAATCAGTGAGCGGGAGAGTGAATGATTGAGCGTGAGAGTCAATGAGTGAGCGTGAGAGTAAATGTGTGAGAGTGAATGAGTGAGCGGCAGAGTGAATGATTGAGCGGGACAGTGAATGAGTTAGCGTGAGAGTGAATGAGTGAGCGTGAGAGTGAATGAGTGAGAGTGAATGATTGAACGGGAGAGTGAATGAGTGAGCGGGAGAGTGAATGAGTGAGCGGGAGAGTGAATGAGTGAGCGGGAGAGTGAATGAGTGAGCGGGAGAGACAGAATGAGTGAGCGTGAGAGTGAATGAGTGAGCGGGAGAGTGAATGAGTGAGCGGGAGAGTAAATGAGTGAGCGGGAGAATGAATGAGTGATCGGGAGAGTGAATGAGTGAGCGTGAGAGTGAATGAGTGAGAGTGAATGAGTGAGTGGGAGAGTGAATGAGTAAGCGGGAGAGTGAATGAGTGAGCGGGAGAGTGAATGAGTGAGCGTGAGAGCGAATGAGTGAGCGTGAGAGTGAATGAGTGAGCGTGAGAGTGAATGAGTGAGCGGGAGAGTGAATTAGTGAGAGTGAGAGTGAATGAGAGAGAAAGAGAGAGAGTGTGAGTGTGTGTATATGAAAGAATACAGAGAGATAGAGAGAGAGAGAGAGCGAGAGAGAGAGCTAAGCAGATGCATGTCATGTAACACGCATGTTATGTAACACGCGAATCCATATGTTTGTGTATTCTCATCTGTCATATTATAAGTTAAATACCATTTGATTTTATCATGTATAATCTAAACTTATGTTCATTACTGTAGTTTGAGTGAGAGAGTGAGTGAGTGTGAATGAGAGACAGAATGAGTGAGCGTGAGAGTGAATGAGTGAGCGTGAGAGTGAATGAGTGAGCGTGAGAGTGAATGAGTGAGCGTGAGAGTGAATGAGTGAGCGTGAGAGTGAATGATTGAGCGTGAGAGTGAATGAGTGAGCGGGAGAGTGAATGAGTGAGAGTGAATGAGTGAGCGGGAGAGTGAATGAGTGAGCGTGAGAGTGAATGAGTGAGCGTGAGGGTGAATGAGTGAGCGGGAGAGTGAATGAGTGAGCGTGAGAGCGAATGAGTGAGCTGGAGAGTGAACGAGTGAGAGTGTCTGTGTGTGGGAGTGAATGAGTGTGAGTGAATGAGTGAGAGTGAATGAGTGAGCGTGAGAGTGAATGAGTGAGCGGAAGAGTGAATGAGTGAGCGGGAGAGTGAATTAGTGAGAGTGAATGAGTGAGCGGGAGAGTGAATGATTGAGCGGGAGAGTGAATGAGTGAGCGTGAGAGTGAATGAGTGAGCGTGAGAGTGAATGAGTGAGCGTGAGAGTGATTGAGTGAGAGTGAATGAGTGAGAGTGAATGAGTGAGCGTGAGAAGGAATGAGTGAGAGTGAATGGGTGAGCGTGAGATTGAATCAGTGAGCGGGAGAGTGAATGATTGAGCGTGAGAGTGAATGAGTGAGCGTGAGAGTGAATGAGTGAGCGGCAGAGTGAATGAGTGAGCGGGACAGTGAATGAGTGAGCGTGAGAGTGAATGAGTGAGAGTGAATGAGTGAGCGGGAGAGTGAATGATTGAACGGGAGAGTGAATGAGTGAGCGGGAGAGTGAATGAGTGAGTGGGAGAGTGAATGAGTGAGCGGGAGAGACAGAATGAGTGAGCGTGAGAGTGAATGAGTGAGCGGGAGAGTGAATGAGTGAACGGGAGAGTGAATGAGTGAGCGGGAGAGTGAATGAGTGAGAGTGTGTGTGTGTGAGTGAATGAGTGAGAGTGAATGAGAGAGAGAGAGAGAGAGTGTGTGTGTGGTGTGTGTGGTGTGTGTGTGTGTGAGTGAATGAGTGAGAGTGAGAGAGAGAGAGTGTGTGTGGTGTGTGTGTGTGTGTGGGACGCGCTGGCATCACTACTTTTACGTCACATACTTTTTATGTACACATTTGTCTCCATGTTTAGACTTGTTTATGTTTACAACATTCATTTCACAATGTTTATTTTTCTTCCTATGTAAATGTATAATGCTCTTGATGAACGAAAGACGAGTGATTGGAAGGGCCGAATGTAAGACGGGCCTGCGCGCCCAATTTGTGACCCTAATAAAGTTGATTTGATTTGATTTTGATTTGAGTTACATAGTTACAGAGGTGAAGGATCACATTTTTACTGTTGTTCCACTCTCTTTCTATCAGAAACTGGGGATGGGGACGGAGCGCTTATGGGAATGTCCCGAATGCTGTGATGTCGGTTCCTAAATCAATTAATCAATCAATCAATCTTTCTTTCAGAGAAAAACGGACGTGGTGTATTCTTCGGCATTATTAATCCGAATTTTGTTATTTTATTTTGCACATTTAAATATAATAATGAGACAATTAATAATACTGATTGTAGTAATAATAATAATACAATTATAAGATTATTAATACCGCCAATAAACACATTTACAGTTGTGATATCTTTTATATTTAGATCGAGTTATTTGCTTATTCTAATTTGGTTGACATGGGAAGATTATTCCGTACAATTCTACAAGATTATTTGTTGATATGTCACATGGAAAACCCGTCTTATTTTAACATTTGCCTCCATTATGGTAGATTTGTAGATGATCCGTACAGACTTTTCAGTTGTCGGACAGAAAATGGTATCGTCCGCATAAGCACGCAGCTTTTGCCCACCCTTTACTGGTATGAACGTCCCGCTGACATTGTTGCCCTGTCTTATTTTTTCTAGAAGTGGCTCTATGGCGACAACATACAGTAATGAGGACAAGGAACATTCCTGTCTCACTGACCTAGTCAACCTGAAAGAATTGATGAAGCTATGATTTAGCACAGAACCCGACTTTCTGGGTTTAAATATAGAATTTTGATCCATGTCTGAAAATAACTTCCCACGTTGCAGTTTTGTGCTGGTATGAGTGGGATAATGCTTTTTCTTGATCTAAAGAGAGAATTGAGGACTGACAGTTTTTTCAGGTATGTGTAGTTAACGATGTCCATTATGAAGTGTGTGTGTTGCTGGATGTTCCGGTGTTGTACACTGCATAGCTGGACTTCATGGATGAGAGTTGCCATTACTGGTTTCAATCTATTCGTCGAAGCCTTTGGTAAAATCTTGTAGTCTACGTTTAAAAGCGAGATCGTCCTGTAACTCTTTAAAAGTGTCTCGATATTAAGGACTTTATTTTATAGGGGCTCGCGGTTCACAGACGAGCCAGGGCCACCCCATTAGGTCCGCACGTCCCTGTGTGTCGGGTGATCATCCCGGCCCCTGGCAAGATCAAGCGCAGATACTACATTTTGATCTTACACATAAGGCCGAGAAGCAATCGATATTAGGATATTTGGCCGTTTATAGGTCCCACAAAAAGTTATTGATAGGTTACATTGGTTACTAATTACCATTGAAAGCACAAAAAGTTTAATGAAATATCGAGAAGTAATAGTAAACTGCGATACTAAATTCTCATGCGTGTAAAATAAAGCCATGGAATTTACACACGCTTTGAAAACCAATGACCAAGTACTACAAGAGACAAATGAAAATCGTAGATTGATTAGAGAAATTAGACGTAGACAGTCAAAATTTTTTTGACATGTTATGAGAAGAAATGGACTGCAGAACTTAGTGACAGCTGGCAAGATAGAAGGGAACAGACCAAGAGGAAGACCGAGAGGAAAATACCTGGATGGCTTGGCCACATGGCATGGACGAGACAGGAACACTGAGCTGATCCACGACTCTGGTGATCGAGTGAAATGGCGAATCATGACCGCCCACGCTTTCCGGCATGGCACATGATTGATTGATTGATTTGATAACTACTTAAAATTATTATTCCTTCATTTATGAAGCAAATAATTGTAAATCATGTTTATAAACGTTTTATAATATATTATTACAAATACTATAGTTATTTAAATAACGTAATATTTAGTGTTATGTCCCTTGCCAACATTCTAATCACGTGTGCTCCTTGTAATATAGTTTTTTTTTTTTTTTTTTTTTATAAGGGCTCGCTGTACCCCCAAGAACCAGAGCCGCCCCATCAGGTCCCCACGTCCCTGTGTGTCACTAGGGTGACTGAGTCTGCTGGTGTCCCTAGCAAGATCAAGTGCGGATACTATACTTTGACCTTAGCCAAAAGGCCAAGAAGGGAGAGCATTAATAAATTGATGTAAACAAAAATTATAGGTGTCCCGTTAAAACTTAAATTGATTTGTGTCAGAACCTACAGGCAAACGTTTCTAGTGCTCTAGAGCGAGTTATTTCTCATGAGACATTAAGATGACATTTCCGTTTAAGATTGTCTCCTTTTAGTCTTTTCCTTGGAATCCACAGGTGGGAGGAGCTGGGGAGATGGGCAGGAAGACCTAAATAACGCAAGAAGAAGAAAAATAAAGACAGAAATAAACAGTATAGGGAGGACATGGATGGAGCTGCATGGGATAACTAAGGATAGGACGGCTTGGGGGTGAGGTGATTTAGGACCTATGTCCCAATGGAGGACAAAGAACGGACAAAAGAAGATGGAGGCCGGGTCTAAATACAATAAGAGAAGGACAAGATTCCAACTCAGGGAGTAACTATGATGTCGGTGCCATTTACAATCTAAATTCTCTTCATTCATTATATGTCTTAATTCTCACTTAGTTATTCTGTATTTTTTTAACAGTGGGAAGGTCATGTCGCTATAACGGATACTCAGGTCCTGTATGGCATCACACTGATGTTGGGCAACAGGATGCCTTCATCCGACATACGGGAATTCGCGTTGGAGCTCAAGCCAACGAACACAAGCAAGCAAGCATGTCGCTATAACAGACTCGGATCCGGATCCGGTCAGGGATATGCACTACTGACGAGCTCAAACGAGAGCGAAACTCGAGTATAGTGCTTCCATATTGACGTGGATAGGCCTTAGGTTCATGCTAGAGTTCGATCAGCGTTGCCAGTAGTGGGTTGTGCTCAATATTTTAATATTCATTTATTCACTTCATGTGATATAAATATACAGTATGCACCTGACAAGATACAGCGAAATATGTCAGGAAGACCGTGCAACCAATTGGATTATGTGTTTACATCCACCAAGGGAATGCATTGCTTTGAACATACACACAGTCTGTTGTGGGCAGGTTTTCTAGTTTCAATGTTACGCGGAGAGTCTACCGTCTTGTCTTCGTCACATCTATCTCCTGGGGATCTTAATGTGTGGCACTTGCACACAGTACCTCGCGGAGTGGTGGTAGCGCTGTGGCTAGCATGCATGTCTGCTGGCCTGGTGTACATGTGTTTGAATGCCCATCGATACGGAGCAGTTTTGTAATGGCCGAAGCTCAGCCTAACACCTGACAGAGGGTTCTTTGCTTGTACTTACAGATCCGAGGAAAACGTCGTAGTTAGCTACATCGCTGGCGAATGGATCAGTGAAGACATGGCATGATAAGACTACAGACAAGACATGGCAAGACAGGACTAGAGAAAAGACAATGGAAGGCAAGACTAGAGAAAAGACAATAGAATACAAGACTACAGAAATAAAAGAATAGAAGACAAGACTACAGGAAAGACAATGGAAGACAAGACTGTAGAATAGACAACGTACGTTAAGACTAGAGAAAAGACAACGGAAGACAAGAGGTGAGAAGAAGAACAAGAAGAAGGAGGAGGAGGTGGAAGAGGAGGAGGAGGAGAAGAGGAAGAAGAAGAAGAAGAAGAAGAAGAAGAAGAAGAAGAAGAAGAAGAAGAAGAAGAAGAAGAAGAAGAAGAAGAAGAAGAAGAAGAAGAAGAAGAAGAAGAAGAAGAAGAAGAAGAAGAAGAAGAAGAAGAAGAAGAAGAAGAAGAAGAAGAAGAAGAAGAAGAAGAAGAAGAAGAAGAAGAAGAAGAAGAAGAAGAAGAAGAAGAAGAAGAAGAAGAAGAAGAAGAAGAAGAAGAAGAAGAAGAAGAAGAAGAAGAAGAAGAAGAAGAAGAAGAAGAAGAAGAAGAAGAAGAAGCCACACACACATACCCCCGCCAAAACACACATCCCGCACCTATCCACACACTTATCCCGCACTCTCACACTTTTCCCCACCCACCAACACACACATCAGCCAACCTACACCCACTCACCCACCCAATATTCGCCACCTCTCAACTTCACATCCCCACCTATACACACATCCTCACCCATAAACACATCTCCCCACCTGCCCACACATATCCCCCACCCATAAACACCCACAAACACACACCTCCCACCCACACACACCCCGCCACCCACATATACCCCACCCGCACACATCCCCCGGTCACACACATCTTCTCACAACTACACACGTCCCCCACCCATACACTCATCTCTCACACACATCCACCCACTCACGTACTCATCCATCAACCACTCCCACCCACACATCACCCACGCGCCCATCAACACATGCATCTCTCATCTACCCTCCCACCCACACACACCCCAACCACTCAGCCAAACACACATCCCCCATCCTCGCATACATCCTTCAATCACCTGCACGTCTCACACCTCCCCCACCTCTCACACATCACACCTCCCACACGAAACTCCACACATACACACATCCCACACGCACGCACACACCCCACATACATTCTCATACACATCCCCGCCCACACATCTCCCCACCCACTCACACACCCTCCACCTACAAACATCCTCAGCACCCACACATACATCCTCCACCCACACACATTTACCCCATCCACACTCACACACTCCCACCCATACAGACATATCCCATTCACAGACACCCCCAACACTCATCCCCCACACCCATTACACACCCATCCCCCAACTCACACAATCTCCTACACACCCATTTACCCACCCAAACACACATTCCCTACCCACACCCCCTCCCAACCCACCAACACCCACATACTTCCAATATCCTCTCAAATTCCCCCCCCTCCCCCATACACACACACATTTCCCTCACACACACATACATCCACCACCGACTACACATCCCTTCACACATCCACACATTACCCATTAACCCATACACATCCCCCACACACAACCCCTCCACACATACATTCCCCACACCCCCCACACACACACATATATCCCTCTCATACACACCCATACACACATCCTCACATCTAGACACATACATGATGCTTCACATGATCACTGAAACTAATAAGAACAAACTCCCACACTTTAAACACAATTGAGACACTGACGATTGTCGTGAGAATTCTCGCAATTGCAAGAAGTGGAGTAAAAATAATAAAGCCATGGAATTTACACACGCTTTGAAAACCAATGACCAAGTACTACAAGAGACAAATGAAAATCGTAGATTGATTAGAGAAATTAGACGTAGACAGTCAAAATTTTTTTGACATGTTATGAGAAGAAATGGACTGCAGAACTTAGTGACAGCTGGCAAGATAGAAGGGAACAGACCAAGAGGAAGACAGAGAGGAAAATACCTGGATGGCTTGGCCACATGGCATGGACGAGACAGGAACACTGAGCTGATCCACGACTCTGGTGATCGAGTGAAATGGCGAATCATGACCGCCCACGCTTTCCGGCATGGCACATGATTGATTGATTGATTTGATAACTACTTAAAATTATTATTCCTTCATTTATGAAGCAAATAATTGTAAATCATGTTTATAAACGTTTTATAATATATTATTACAAATACTATAGTTATTTAAATAACGTAATATTTAGTGTTATGTCCCTTGCCAACATTCTAATCACGTGTGCTCCTTGTAATATAGTTTTTTTTTGTTTTTTTTTATAAGGGCTCGCTGTACCCCCAAGAACCAGAGCCGCCCCATCAGGTCCCCACGTCCCTGTGTGTCACTAGGGTGACTGAGTCTGCTGGTGTCCCTAGCAAGATCAAGTGCGGATACTATACTTTGACCTTAGCCAAAAGGCCAAGAAGGGAGAGCATTAATAAATTGATGTAAACAAAAATTATAGGTGTCCCGTTAAAACTTAAATTGATTTGTGTCAGAACCTACAGGCAAACGTTTCTAGTGCTCTAGAGCGAGTTATTTCTCATGAGACATTAAGATGACATTTCCGTTTAAGATTGTCTCCTTTTAGTCTTTTCCTTGGAATCCACAGGTGGGAGGAGCTGGGGAGATGGGCAGGAAGACCTAAATAACGCAAGAAGAAGAAAAATAAAGACAGAAATAAACAGTATAGGGAGGACATGGATGGAGCTGCATGGGATAACTAAGGATAGGACGGCTTGGGGGTGAGGTGATTTAGGACCTATGTCCCAATGGAGGACAAAGAACGGACAAAAGAAGATGGAGGCCGGGTCTAAATACAATAAGAGAAGGACAAGATTCCAACTCAGGGAGTAACTATGATGTCGGTGCCATTTACAATCTAAATTCTCTTCATTCATTATATGTCTTAATTCTCACTTAGTTATTCTGTATTTTTTTAACAGTGGGAAGGTCATGTCGCTATAACGGATACTCAGGTCCTGTATGGCATCACACTGATGTTGGGCAACAGGATGCCTTCATCCGACATACGGGAATTCGCGTTGGAGCTCAAGCCAACGAACACAAGCAAGCAAGCATGTCGCTATAACAGACTCGGATCCGGATCCGGTCAGGGATATGCACTACTGACGAGCTCAAACGAGAGCGAAACTCGAGTATAGTGCTTCCATATTGACGTGGATAGGCCTTAGGTTCATGCTAGAGTTCGATCAGCGTTGCCAGTAGTGGGTTGTGCTCAATATTTTAATATTCATTTATTCACTTCATGTGATATAAATATACAGTATGCACCTGACAAGATACAGCGAAATATGCCAGGAAGACCGTGCAACCAATTGGATTATGTGTTTACATCCACCAAGGGAATGCATTGCTTTGAACATACACACAGTCTGTTGTGGGCAGGTTTTCTAGTTTCAATGTTACGCGGAGAGTCTACCGTCTTGTCTTCGTCACTTCTATCTCCTGGGGATCTTAATGTGTGGCACTTGCACACAGTACCTCGCGGAGTGGTGGTAGCGCTGTGGCTAGCATGCATGTCTGCTGGCCTGGTGTACATGTGTTTGAATGCCCATCGATACGGAGCAGTTTTGTAATGGCCGGAGCTCAGCCTAACACCTGACAGAGGGTTCTTTGCTTGTACTTACAGATCCGAGGAAAACGTCGTAGTTAGCTACATCGCTGGCGAATGGATCAGTGAAGACATGGCAAGATAAGACTACAGACAAGACATGGCAAGACAGGACTAGAGAAAAGACAATGGAAGGCAAGACTAGAGAAAAGACAATAGAATACAAGACTACAGAAATAAAAGAATAGAAGACAAGACTACAGGAAAGACAATGGAAGACAAGACTGTAGAATAGACAACGTACGTTAAGACTAGAGAAAAGACAACGGAAGACAAGAGGTGAGAAAAGACAATGGAAAAACAAGACTGGAGAAAAGACAAAAGTAAAGAAAAGACAATGCAAGACAAAAGTATCGAAAACAAAACAAGAGAAAAACAATGGAAGACATACCTTTATAAAACAAGACTAGAGGAGAAAATAAAACAGAATATAAAACTAGAGAAAAGACAATAGAGGTCGAAACTAGAGAAAAGTCAATGCAAGACAAGACTCGCGAAATTAAGACTAGAGAAAAGACAACACGAGAGAAGAATATAGACAAGGATACGCAAGACAAGACATCTCATTTAATGTATATGTTTTGCAGATTAATGTTGTTGTCATATAGTTACAATCTATATATATAAATCAAAGTGTATGTATGTAAATATGTATGTATGTAAATATGTATGTCCTTTATTTTTTCGCTAACGGCCTATCCGATTGAGATGAAATTTTCTACACGCCTTACTTTCATTCCAGAGCTGTCAACTGTCATAGTTTTTTTTCCTTCTTCCTCCACCTCCCTCCTCCCCCTCCCAAAATACGTACGTAAATATATGATGATGATGATGAAAGAATCCCCGAACCAAAACGCTAGGGAAAGGGAAGAAAATGACGTGACTACACATTAGCTAAGGGACTTAACTCTAGAAAAAGTTATTTCAAGGGGCATAACTTTTAATAACATTGTTGTATAACTTATAGTCATATTGTTGTATCGTTTTCAAAGATTTATAAACTCTTTGTCTATAGTTATTTACCGGCATATGAGTTATAATAAATAATGATACAATCTTTTAGACATTTTCAAAGTTTACATAAAAATAATGCATAATGCATAACATTGTAACTCATCTTTCTATACTTAAGAAGTTATCTAAAATATGTTGAACAATATCATCGCATCTTTAGTGTTTTCCGCCATCATATCGACACGATTCGCTTGACAGCACTTCTCAGCGCTATCAAGCCAAGACGCCTTACACATTTCAAGCAGCCTGATACGGGGGGGGGGGGGGAAATGGCACGTCGTAATAGCACAAAGAAACAAGCAGCTTCCAAGATGCATAGTGAGAAAACCGACCAGACTATCAAGAAGACGAACCTGCCTTTGGAGAGTCTGCATGCAAGCTGTAATAAAGTATCTGAACCTACAGTCAATGAAACTACCAATAAGAAGAGCGACGACTACCCACAGACGAACACAAAAACTTGTGAGAGGAAGGAGGACCAAGACACCAGAATCAGAAACACTGATTCAAACACAGTCAGATGGGTGGTCAAGCGGCTAAAAATGGAGCTTACTGATAAACAAATACAGAAGCAGCTGCAGGAAGAAAATCTTCACGTCAACATTTTGAAGGCAGAGCGGATTCTTACCTACTCAGAATTAAATGAGATGCTCCACACCAGGGACTGGGCGAACCCGGGCCGGGTCAGACAGACAGACAGACAGACAGACAGACAGACAGACAGACAGACAGACAGACAGACAGACAGACAGACAGACAGACAGACAGACAGACAGACAGACAGACAGACAGACAGACAGACAGACAGACAGACAGACAGACAGACAGACAGACAGACAGACAGACAGACAGACAGACAGACAGACAGACAGACAGACAGACAGACAGACAGACAGACAGACAGACAGACAGACAGACAGACAGACAGACAGACAGACAGACAGACAGACAGACAGACAGACAGACAGACAGACAGACAGACAGACAGACAGACAGACAGACAGACAGACAGACAGACAGACAGACAGACAGACAGACAGACAGACAGACAGACAGACAGACAGACAGACAGACAGACAGACAGACAGACAGACAGACAGACAGACAGACAGACAGACAGACAGACAGACAGACAGACAGACAGACAGACAGACAGACAGACAGACAGACAGACAGACAGACAGACAGACAGACAGACAGACAGACAGACAGACAGACAGACAGACAGACAGACAGACAGACAGACAGACAGACAGACAGACAGACAGACAGACAGACAGACAGACAGACAGACAGACAGACAGACAGACAGACAGATAGACAGACAGACAGATAGATAGATAGATAGATAAATAGGTAGGTAGATAGATAGATAGATAGATAGATAGATAGATAGATAGATAGATAGATAGATAGATAGATAGATAGACAAACAGACAGGGAGGAAGGGAGGGAGGGATAGACGGAGGGAGAGACAGAGGGATGGGTCTATTAGACAGACAGACAGACAGACAGACAGACAGAGATAGATAGACAAACAGAGAGACAGACAGACACAGACAGACAGACAGACAGACAGACAGACAGACAGACAGACAGTCAGTCAGTCGGTAACGGGAACGAGAACTTATATGACTACTTATATGAATTAAATGAGATGCTCCCCACCAGGGTCTGGGCGAAGCCGGGCCGGGTCAGCTAGTGTTTTATACTTGTGTGACGTTTGATGGTCATGTCGTAATGTTGTTATGTTGTACGATGTGAATAAAGCAATTCTAAGAGTTGTATTTTCTCATTCATGCACTACTTATTCATAAGCAGTTGACTTGGCCGAATAGCGCTCTTTCTTAAACTTCCGGTGCACCGATGGCAAGGTAAGGCGTTCAATCCCTAAACAAGCATTAAGTTTGACTTTAACATTGACTTCTCGATCACAAAACAGTGGCAAACTACTGAACGTAAAATTGTATAGACAATCAACCGGTGATTGATGGCAACGTCCGGTATAGGACATGTAACATTGTTACTGATTCATGTTTAGGTCTTCTTCTTTGCTCGTCTATGTTGTTGTTGTTGTTGTTGTTGTTGTTGTTGTTGTTGTTGTTGTTGTTGTTGTTGTTGTTGTTGACGTAATTGCGTTGCACCTGTTTAAATCAGAGCTGTGATATCTGCACATTTTGAAGTTAGGTACTGTCAGGGTCTTAAACCTGGCTCGTTAACCTAACACATGTGAGACAGTACAAGTACAACGTCATTTGACTTGAGACTCAACGACACGAAGTTTCGATGGATTTATTTACAGATCACGATCTAGAGATGATCATTACAATACATAAGTTATAACAATACACTTACAGGCAACCCACAGCTTACAGTCTATCTCACAAGATGTACAAGCACTCGACTTTCGGGCCACAGAACTACACAAGCCTTTCTCCCATCATACGTCCAGTCGAGTCCGAGTCCCAGAGCTGTCTGCCTATTTCTCGCAACGCGCCTGCCCACCTGAAGTGGCTTCACGAGGCCTGCGTGCGTCCTGCTTTGTCCTTGCCTGACCGCTGGCTGTCTCGTCAGCCAGCAACATCGCAGGCAGGTAACTAATACTCGCCTGGCGGGCGTAACGATGTTACGGCATCCCCACTAGGGACTATTCGCCTGGCGGGCGTAACGATGTCCCTGCATCTCTGCTGGCAATACTTTAGACTCTGACATGCTCCCCCGGGGCTTCTTCATGAAAGATGTCATCTTTCATGTATACTATATATACAATACTGGGTTAATATTTTAACCTTGTCAGAGTCCACCTTTCTGTTATATACATTTACTTTGGTGTAGAAATACATAAACACACACATCGTGGCATAGAAACACATAAGAAATGTACATTGTATCTAAAGACATGTGCTGTTCAACCTTTAACACTTGTCAAGTTTCATCCTCTCGATGGCTGATTACCTTAATTGCATTATTGACCCAGTCAGATCGGTAGTAACAGCTTCCCAAGCAACTACCTCGCAGCCTTTCAAAAAAAGTAATAATATGCTTTTTGAGACAAAAAACATCTGGCAAGACCGTAATACGGCTTTATAGAAGTCGCATTCAACGCTCAAACTCTGACCTCATTTGGCCAGGAGTTCTTGTGTCGGTCTGCAATGTCGGTAACACTCTACCATGCCCAGTAGATGGCTTCTTGGTGTGTTAACAATCTGGCAACAACATGGTTATTTATATACAACACATAATCATATACATTTCAATTAACGCCCTTGGTGTAATAATGTAATAACAATTAAATGAAAGGGACATAACTTCAAAAATTATGAAATATAATATTTTACAATAATTATTCCATGTCTCAGCGTCATAGCTTGATGTTTTTCCATACTAGCGAAAAAATGTCGATAGTATGAATAAATTAATCAAGATATGATTCTAAGATTACATTTAATGAAAAATATTAATACACAATTCGTGTATTCGAAATTATTGAATCGTAAATAGTTTAGAAGTGTTATAACTTTTTAAGCTTTTGTTTGTCGTCTGCTAATTTTAAACTAAATTTCTAAATCATCCGGAAGTACACACGAACAGCTGATGTTGAAAATCTGTAGAACACACTTATTCCGGTCTGATGTAGTAAAACGGAATGTGCAATGTTCTGATCGTTCATGTGTTGGTTGTTTCACTGGAAAAACTTCTGGATTTCGATTGACTGAAGTGGTGTGGATGTCAATGTTCAGGTCACACTTTCACACACGGAGTTAAAATATCACTGGATATGTTCCAAACGCAGATACCACGGATAAATTTGACAGTTCGCTTGCGGTAAGTTCAGAGCGAATGTGGTACTGTTCTTGTTTCGTAATATATACAATTAATAAAGTTCTCTTTCTACCACACACTACACAATTATTCACGACAATCACTACATTAATAATAAAATAAGAAAACTATATATATTGGGAATAAACCCCTATCACTTCATATAGACATACACAGCTTTTGTGAAAAAAAACTTCACTGATGCATGGCTGTGTTGGTCCGAGTGTATTTTACACACTGCACTCAGACATTGGGTCGGTCGGACAATGGGACAAAAGATCGGCTATCGTGTTGGTTCTGCCCGCGATGTGTCGAACTTCAAAGCTGTAATCTTGAAGCTTAAGAGACCAGCGAGCTATCATTTGGTTGGAAGGTACACCTGAATTGATAAATCTCAATGGACTACTGTCAGACTCCACAATAAAATGACGTCCTAGGAGGAATCTGGACAATTTAGTTATACCCACCACTAGAGCTAGGGCTTCCAACTGTGGTGTTGACCAAGCACGTTCACTCGGTTTTAATTTTCGGGAAACGAAGTACACAGGATGTAGGATGTTATTGTGCTCTTGTAACAAGACTGCTCCAATCGCCACGGAGCTCGCGTCTGTGCGCAATCTGAAAGGGATTTGTAAATTTGGCAATTTTAGAATAGGATTGTATAAGCTATTATCAGAAAAATAAGATAATACTTTCTGGAATGCAAATTTTAGGCATTCATTGCTTACAATTTTCTCCGGTTGATCTTTTGTTAGTAGGTTAGTAAATACCTCGGTCAGTTCAGCAAAATCTGGTATGAACTACCTATAATAATTTATAATTCGCAACAAACTTCTGACTTGCTTTTTCGTAGTCGGAAGTGAGAGTTTTAGTATCTTGGACACAATGTTATCGTCTGTCGTGACAAAGCCATTAGATATTTTGTACCCCAAGAAGGATATTTCCTGATAGGCTATGTCTACTTTTGCAGGCTTTACCGTCAGTCCATGCTGTCTAATGCGTTCAAATGTCTGTTCTAATGTCTTTATGTGGTCTGTCATCGTCTTTGTGTGAACACAAATGTCGTCTATGTAACAAATAATGTTCCGTATGTCTACTAGTAGAAGTCGTGTCATACGTACGAATGTTGCTGGGGCATTGACAAGCCCAAATGGAAGTTTGCACCATTCGTACAGTCCCCAAGGTGTGGCAAAAGCTGTCAGATGTCTGCTCTGTTCGTCTACCGCTATTTGCCAGTAACCTTTAGTCATGTCTACCTTCGTAAAGAACCTAGCGTCTGTCAGTTCTGTCAGTAGATCTTCAGAGTTGGCCATTGGCTCTAGATCTAAAAGAGTTATCTTATTTAATTTCCTATAGTCGACACAGAGTCTTATTGTGTTGTCCTTTTTGCGTACTATGACCATTGGAGATGAGAAATTTGATTGGGATCGTCTAATGATGTTGTTTTTTTCTAAGCTAATGATCTCTTGATGTAAGTGTTCTTTGTAATGCAAAGGAATGGTGTATGGTCTGCATTTTATGGGTGTATTTGACGTGAGTGTGATGTGATGTTGTACTAATTCTGTTTGTCCTGGGTTGTTGGAGAAGATGGTGTTGTACTGTTGTATGAGCTGTTTGCAACTGTCTGTTTCTGCTTGAGTTAACTTTGGGTTGATCTTAATTTCCTTCAAGCAGTTTGTCGTGTGTAATGCAGGTGTTGGAATTTCGTCACTAGCCTCGTCATCATCATGGTCTATTATCACTGTACATGCTGTTGTATCGTCTTGTTCGTTGTCTCTGTTGTAATATGGTCTTAGCATATTGACGTGGAATATTTTGTGTTTGTCTTTTATTTGAATCTCGTAGTCTACAGGTGAAATCTGTCTCGTCACTTTAAATGGTCCTTGCCAAGAATCAGTCAATAAGTGTCTGTCACTAGGTAGGAGAAGAAGAATGTCCTGTCCAGGTGTCAACGTTATTGTCCTGTTACCTTTGTCAGCGTATTGTCTATATGTAGCACCAGATAATTTTAGTGCATCCTTTGCAATTATACAAGATTTGATGATTCTTTCACGCAATGATGTAACGTATACGTATGATGATATGGGTTTGAGTAACGGAGTGGATTCAGTTAACATTTGATGATAGATGCTTAATGGGCCACGTGGTTTGGCACCATAGATAAGTTCAAAAGGAGAGAAACCTGTACTAGCATGTGGCACCTCGCGATAAGCAAAGAGAATAGCAGGTAAATATACGTCCCAGTTATTGTTGTGATCTTGCGTGACTTTAGCAAGCATATGCTTTAAATCACCGTTAAATTTTTCTATAATTCCACTCGAGTGAGGATGGTACGGGGAATTGAAACATTGCTTCACTCCTAACATTTTGGTGAAAGCTTGAGTAGATGCGGCGATGAACTGACTTCCCCTATCTGATTGGATAGTGTCTGGAAATCCTATCCGTGAAAATATATGGAAGAAAACTTCCATTATGTCATTGGCAGTTATGTTCTTTAGCGGAATCGCTTTAGGCCAGCGGCTACATTGATCAATAATGGTTAATATATATTTATTCAATCTGGTTGTTATCTGATTAAGAGGGCCCACTATGTCGACAGATATTTTCTCAAAAGGTCGACTGGCTAAGTCAGTAATTTGTAACTTTGCCTGTGGGTTTTTACCTTTCTTTACAAGTTTTTGGCAGATATCACAACTCCTGCAATATTGCTTAATGTCATTGCAGAATTTGGGCCAATAAAACTGTAATAATAATCTTGATCTGGTCTTAGCGTATGCCATATGCCCTACAAGAGGTATATCATGGGCAAGATGTAAGACTTGCTTACGATACTCAATTGGCAAAACAGTTTGCTCTGTTGTGGTGTCACCTCTGGTATAATACCTAGTGAGGATACAATTTTTCAAAGCAAAATGCCATCTTGCATTTTTGGTTAACTTTGGCTTTTGGCCGATCAGATTAAAATATTTTGACAATGAAGGATCAGCCTTTTGGGCTGTTACAAAAGTCTCCTTCATGGTTTTAGGAGGTAGTAATACTGATCTAAGCATTTCTATAGCCTCAGTCTGATTAATTTCATCTTGCATTCTAGCAGTAGATCTAGTTACTGCGTTCACACATTCAATGATATCAGATGGTGATGACACAGTATTATCAATGATGTCATGAGATCTTAGTGCTACATTAGCTACCATACATTCATTAGATGGTACAACATTATCAATGATGACATTTGATGGTGATGTTGTGATCTCATTAATGCAAAGAGATGTTATGTCATGAGGCATATCATTCACCTCTGGTAAATTTCCAATTATAATATCACACACCGGGTTTGTTAATGCTGCGCATTTTACTTTCCCAGTGAGGAAAGGTGTTTGAATGTATGCCCATGCTAGTGGGTACTTTTCAATATTGCCAGAGAATGTTCTGCATGTTACGTGCCTGCCTGTATAGTCTGTAGGCATTATGAGCGTTCTCTTCAGTCCAATCAGTGAACTTCCCGTGTCCCGAAGGACTGTAGCAGGCTTGCCATTCACATATCCTTGATGGATGTTTATTCTGCCTTTGGAATCTACTACCAAATTAGCTTCTTCATTGGCAATAGGAATGGAGTGGCCGAATGTTAAACTACCATCTTCATAAAAGGTATTACTAACAGTACATTTATTTGCGTTAAACATATCAAAAGCCTGTGCTGAGTTCACAGGGTGTTTCTCTGATTGTTCTTCATCTGATGATGAACTATCAAATAAGGCGGCATTGGCTTTCTTGATCATTTGCCTACCTTTACAATCATGGCGATAATGTCCATACGCCTTACAGAGGAAACATTTACGCAAAATTCTAAAGGATTTACGCTCCTTATCTTGTCTGTTTACGATGTTCTGTAAATATGTAAGATACGCGGGGTTCTTGTCGCACATCTCACCTTGATGATGTGAAATTCTACAATATTTACAATGGTTGTACTTCTCAGATGTAGGCTTATAAGGTTTTTGCCTACTATAGGGTTTGTCATAGTTAGCCGATGCTACAAAATTGGTTTCAGTAGCTTCACTGGCAAAACAATGTTTGTTGGCTGTGTAATAAGCCGAACCACGCCACTCAATCTGCTCTACACTCGTACATTCATTCTCTTGCAAAAACTTTGAAAATGCTGATGGAATGGATGAAATGACTTTATCTCTAATGATAAGATCTTCTAACTTTTGATAGTTCTTATCAATTTTAGCTGCTGAAGTCCATTTGGTAAATATGTCTCGGACTAAGCAGAGGTAGTCAGAGAACGTTTGAGTCGGTTTGGGGCTCAACTTGCTGAATTGTTCTCTGTAACCTGCCTCATCTAACATAATATGTGCCATAATCTTTGATTTTAGATAATGGTAATCTTTTCTGAGGTCTTTGTGGATAGTCTCTATGACTTTCAGAGGCTCCCCTGATAAACTTCTCATATAAATTATATTCCATTCAGACAATGGGACCTGGTAATGGTCCATTAAAGTCTCAAAATTTTGGGTGAAGGCTGCAATGCAGTCACCCGAGGTATAATTTCTTACGATACCTTGATATTTCTTGTACTGGTTTTCTTTCTCCAGTCTCTCAGATTTCTTGGACTCTTTGTTTATGGCAGTCTCAGTATCAAGTTGTTTGATTTTTAGTTGCACTTCCAGCTCTTCCCGTTTACTTTGAGCTGCTATCTCTGCTTGCTTTAAGGCTGCGTCAGTTTCTGCCTGCTTTAATGCTCTTTCAGCTGCTCTTTCATCGCGTTCATTAGCTTTCTCACGAAGGTGTTCAGAGTATTTAGTCTCACTCCACTTCGTTAGCTCATCACCTGTTAACTTTAATTTTAAACCCATATCGATGAAATCATTTAATGAAGACATGATGGAAAATTTCAATGCAAATGAAATATCAGACACACAAGTTGTTACAAGTTGTTAGTAAAGTGAACAATTTACAATTGTGTTCTAATTACAATATGTGCCTAAATTTGCATCCGAAAGTATATAGAAAGAAAAATATACTCAAGTGTCTTGGATGCGGTGAAGAACGGTTGAAATTTGGACTAGGAACTGTAGGGTCGCTACTTCAGAACACAAATGACCTCTACGGGCAAGGGTTTCAGATGGCACAGAAAACCTGCTTTGTTTTTGGAGGAAATAAATTAGCGTCTATTTGATGTGGTGTGTATGCTTGTCACTAAGTTTTGATTAGGTTTGTATGGCGTTGAGTGTAATTGTAGGTCGTAATGTTGTCAGTCAACAATTTTTTTTCCAAAATCACAAGTCACTTTCTTTCCGAAAACTTTCTGCTTTACACAACTCACTTTTCAAAGACAATCTAACTATATCTCAACACTCTACAACATTGATGACACATCACTTACATTAAGATGACATTCAGTAAGGACATAGACATCAAGTTTACAAGATGGCGACAAGGTCACAATGGCGACAACTTCACAATGTCGACAAGGTCAAAACGGTGACAAGTTTCACAATCACGAATGTTTTACACGTTTACAAGATCAAACAATATGTATGTACTTTACGTTCACATTTAGTCTCCATGTTTAAACAATGTAATAATATATATCAAAATGAGCCTTCACAATCACATTTAAATGCACACTAACGTTGGACACAAATTTCTAAGTTCACAAATCTAGGTTTTAAATGTTAATTACTTAAACCACGTTCATTTTAAAGCCGGACGAGTGCCACCACGTCCACACATGTCAGGGTCTTAAACCTGGCTCGTTAACCTAACACATGTGAGACAGTACAAGTACAACGTGATTTGACTTGAGACTCAACGACACGAAGTTTCGATGGATTTATTTACAGATCACGATCTAGAGATGATCATTACAATACATAAGTTATAACAATACACTTACAGGCAACCCACAGCTTACAGTCTATCTCACAAGATGTACAAGCACTCGACTTTCGGGCCACAGAACTACACAAGCCTTTCTCCCATCATACGTCCAGTCGAGTCCGAGTCCCAGAGCTGTCTGCCTATTTCTCGCAACGCGCCTGCCCACCTGAAGTGGCTTCACGAGGCCTGCGTGCGTCCTGCTTTGTCCTTGCCTGACCGCTGGCTGTCTCGTCAGCCAGCAACCTCGCAGGCAGGTAACTAATACTCGCCTGGCGGGCGTAACGATGTTACGGCATCCCCACTAGGGACTATTCGCCTGGCGGGCGTAACGATGTCCCTGCATCTCTGCTGGCAATACTTTAGACTCTGACAGGTACTTTCTTTCACCCGCTAGCCTATGGATCACCTTTGGGCAAGGTGGAGTACCCGATGAGCCTGCCTAGCAGATTAACATGGAACGTTGACGCTTATAGGCAATTCATGTGTTGATGATGAACATGAAACAACTTAATAGGTGGTACATTGAGCTGGAGTACAACCGATAGGTTGTTGTTGGTTATAGTCTCAAGTTCCCTACAGTAGGCAGAGTATTTCTTTACAGGGTGTATACCTACTATCCCCGAATAGTATAGTCGGTGCCAAGAAGGAAAGCAATGACTAACTACCGTATTTACATATGTCTAGCACACCGTGAATCGATAACCCACAGAATATCACTTGACCCCTGACCCAGATATCATTAATACTCGCTGTTACACTGCAGCAGTTCTTATCGCTGTTATCGTTATCATCGCTGTTATCTTTAATACTCGGTGTTATCGCTGCAGTCGCTGTTGTAGTTACCATCGTTGTCTGCCACTAATATCGGTGTTGTCGCTACATTCGATGTTGTCGTTACCATCGGTGCTATTATCTCTACAGTCTTTATTGTCGCTACCATTGATTTATTATCGCTACAGTCTCTGTTTTGTTACCATCGATGTTATGATCTCGACAGTTGTTGTTGTCGCTTACCATCAGTCTTTTCGCTACAGTTGTTATTGTAATAGTACAGCGAAGTGACGATGAACTGGCAATAACTCTAAGACAGTTCTGGTTTCATATTAATTTATTCATAATCAACAAACCTTCAATCAAGCCAGAAGTCACTCAGCTAAATCATACCTCCATATCGAAGGATGGGTCGTTCACAACTGACCTTGTTTCTACGATGCTCGTCATAGGACGAGCCACCCTAACTACCCCATATTATGGTGCTTGACCGTGCCCTACTTCCCTATTGACTATGCACACCTCGTTGCCCCTTCTTCCTATTCCTAACTCTGTTACATTTCCTCCCTTTCTTCAACCAAGACTTTTCCCTGAAAAGTCTTAATCCCACAACTCATTTACCCCACATCTATGACCCAAGACACTTAACCCAAAAATTCCACACAATCAAAGTTACTTCTTCTTCATTTTATAATGTCATAAGCAATCCGCTTACTACCTGAACTTACTCAACTCCCAACTACAGAAATCATATACCCCTTACTCATTACACTTCTCTCTATCCCCACTATTTATCGTAGTGCCAACCGCCACGACAAACAACCCATACTTCTTCTTCGTAATAAAATCCACATATATCATATCACAAAAGCTCATTCTTGTATCTATCGTACATCATAATATTTCTGCATTACAAGATCTTAGTTTTATACAACACCTGACAACATATTTTCGGAATACTTTTTCTACTCTTCATAAGCAATCCGCTTAAACCTTCTTATCACGATCTCAAAAAATTCAAAACGCTATACTCTTCTGATACTACCTTAAACTTTCTATCGCCATCACTAACAGTATTACCTCCACACTACTACTTCTCCACTTTCAACCAACCTGAAATCACTCGCACACGATAGGAAGACAAAGAATCGGTGCGCACCGGAGATTCAAAGAAGTAGAACTCTTCCTCACAAAACCCACACTCACCTAAACCACACACCTTTACCCCCCTATGTCATTTGAGACTTTATGTAATAAAGTCTAAAACAATTATCTCTTCTACAGTACCACTTATTATGGTAACAGTTTACGCTGCTATCTACAGCCTCAAGTACCAACCATCAAAAATATTATTCACTCCCAAATGTCTATATATTACAGACAGTACACAATTAACAAGGTCCATCATCCCTCTAGACCTCTTCCAACTTTATACACATCACCTCACATCACTAATCTTCTCTCATACCTCACTCAGAATTCTCTCTTAATCTCGCCGAAAATTTCAGCGACCCTTTAATGTCCATTTATTATGGGCATATCTACTAAAACCTCTACTTATGCCGTTATGAACAGCAACAATATTCTTTCTCAGTCCATATATTACAACCCCATTTAATCTATGTTCTCTGTGACCACATCACTCCACACTGACAATTGTTTATTTCGTACTTACCCCCCTTTGATATCTACAGTATATAGTTCTTCTTCTAAGTAAAACGTGGCATTCAATTCATGTTTTACTATTTGTCTTCACACTGTCTGGCGTAGCACGTTACCCACTTCTATAAAATCCATGTTAATTTGCGACCCCGTGGAGACCATGTTATAAACTTTTCCTTCATTTACCCCACTGCTATATACGTTATTCACATTAATCTTTTTCTTCCCCAATATGGCGTCCAATCCATATATATTCAATCGATGCTGACTTAATGTAGCTCTTATTTTTAACTTCCCTATAACCATTTTATTTGTGTAGTAACCCCGTCACTTAAGTATGGCCTATGTTTCCACAACTTAACCTCTCAACGCTGATTATCACAGCAATCTTGCTAGCAGAATATACTCATAAACTTATTATTCACAAAGAGAATGTGTCTCTCTTCTAGTCCTCAGCAGTCTATTAACCATTTTCTGAACGAAGGGTCCTAATTAAAGCCCCATGTATTGCCTTTATTCTAGACAAAACCATAACTGTTTGTAAATTAAACTTAACTTAACTAATTTCTAATATATTTATAAACAAGGTAATTACTATTCAACATACAAGACAATTCAAGTTAAAATATGAGTCAACCAAAATAAAACAACAGGATGTCATACCCCCCAGGTTTTGAACTGTTTATCCCCAACAATAAAAGATGCATCAATTTAAATTTGAAGAAAATATCTAGTGTTACCTAACACTACTGGTCTCTTTTACGGACCAGTAGTTTGTACGCAAAAGACTAAAAACACAATAATCCTATTCTAAAATCAAATAGTAACAATCATTTTACATGACCAAATCAAGCAAAAATAATATAACATACTATACATATTCAATCAGCATTGGTCTCTTATATTAACCAATGAAATACATATCGATTCCCACAAGTCATGTCTATTCCGTTATTCTTATAACAGATAAAACAAAACAACTCAATGCTAAGCATTAACTCCAATATATATATATATATATATATATATATATATATATATATATATATATATATATATATATATATATATATATATATATATATATATGTTACCTACAGACCAATTCTTAACTTAGAACAATATCTGTTCTCTCAACAAAAGTCATTAAAAATTCAAATAACTGTACTTTTTCTGGAAGTCAATCATTGATTATCTCCCCTCTTAATATTTCCTTCTTTACAAAACTAATTCCGCTGTAAACTACAGGTCAAATCACTTCACCTAATACCAGTGTGGCGACTATCTCAATGTTACCTCAATGTACCAGCAGTCATCTATCTACTAATAGAACCTGTGGCTCGGCACACTAGTTGTTTCCCCTAGATTTGCACCAAGAATTACTACAACTTCTTAATCATTACCGTTAACTACGGTATCTCCACCGTGCTACATCCAACAAAACTTTGTCTATTTACTATAGACCTCACCCATGCCTCTATCTACTGTACCAACAACTAATTCTACTTTTAAGTCTCTCTTCTACCCGGCGCCACTAACATTTCATTCTCCTGTATCAGTACTTTCTACATCTCACCACAACAACTCTAAGCTATCCTCAAGTCTCTCCTAGCGTTCTTACACCGCGATGATAGTTAGACTAGTCACACTTATCGGAACACGTTCTCTAGTACTCTATTTGTAATACTCTGACATTCATATAGCTAATCATTTTCTCTTGCTTGTCTCACTCATCTTTCACTGCTATTCCTATTTGCCGGGACTCTATCAAAAACAATAAACAACACCACACATGACTGACAACAGACCTTACTTTTCTCAGTATCAGGCATTCATGCTTCGACTTGTCTCTGACAACGATACTAAATCTGTTTTATGCAACGTCGTTCAAATTTTTAACTCTCTTTCTGTCAGCCTGTCATACAATTTTCATTAACTCTGTCTAACGTCAGATATTCTAACGAAAAGACATCACAATTCTCTAATCATGTTCTTTCTACCTCTCAATTTTCATATACTCAGTTACTCTATGCTCCACGTTTTATCAACATCACTTATCAGCCACTCTTCGCATATTCACACGGTATTCGTATTTTATGTTTACTCAGACAGTGATACACAACCTCGCTCTCATCTCACGACTACTCTCGCATCGCGACAACCTGACGTGTCCATACCATTACTTCAAAAAAAAAAAACAATTTAGAAGCCTATTCAACATTCTAGCAATCACTCACCACAGTCTAAGCGTGTCGATCTCCTCCACACACATTGACACAAGATATATCAAACGCGCAACTATTACCAATCGCTTGACAACATTTTATCCATGTACTCCACTTAGACGGCGTCTCAAAACCTCACTCCTACTTCACTCATCGCGACGAACACCTGTTTGTCTACAATTATACTCACGTACGGACAACGCATAAGCTGACGAATTACTCAACAGGACTTTCACAATTCAACTACTTTCTTACTTCATTCTCAATCATCATAATGCCACTATTCTCCGTCCTACTTAATTCTCAACGTCAAACTACTATGACGGTCAACTACTCACCACTCACTTTATCTTAACCTCCTCACCAGTTCATAATACTTCTTCGCGCTATGACATCCGCATTACCCAATTGTCATCACTATTCTATGACCACTTTATATCTCAAAATAACCTATGTAATACAAGACAATACTACATCAGTTCTCGACGTCACACATCACTTGCAATGATTCTCCACCATTTTACACAGCAACAGCACATTTGAGTCGAAATTTGAGCCTCATCAAACTTGAATTACCCCAAGCTCAGTTACAAAATGCTCAAATCTGCTCGTATCGGTTATTTAAATACAACCATGGTCTTACCGATTTCATGAGACCTCTAGCTTTTTCCAGCGAGGCTTCAGCTGTTTGCTGTTTTTGTGTTCCACTTTCTACTAGGCAAACATCTTTCTTTTTGGAAGTATCTTTCTCTCTCTCTCTCTCTTGGTATTCGTCTCTTAGCCTTCCCTACTTTCCTGTCATATAAACTGGTATCTAGTTCTAAAGAGTCACCATCCAAAACTCTGTCCGTCTGTCCACCAGCAAGCCTACCGTATGAGGAAACATCACGCTTCGAGTCAGGATCTGCTCGTAGTGCAATTCTCTCATTCTCCGAATCATCAGTATCTATAGTTGTTTCAGCATCACGGTATTTACTATAATATGCGGCGGTAGAAATATCTTCTCCGTAACCTGAACTCTCACACCTAATATTTCTACACCATTGAGGGATTAATTTAATGTCTATACCTGAGGAACTTGACATAGCAGTACCTCTATTAACAATCATACTATTCCTTTCCCTAATACTTTTCCTCAACAACTGTCTTTTAACATCTTTGGTACTTGCCTGCCTGTCTTCTGTTTTGGGTTGTTCAACTACTATACCAGTGTCTCTCTTTGTCACTTTATCAATTGACGTCTGAGTACTCTTTTCCACACTACTGCCTGGTTGCGTCTGTGTCTCTCTTTCTTGTTTGACACAAAAGACTGAAGATACCTCCTGACTACCCAAAATCTTATCTGTGTTTCCTTCTCTGTTATTCAACTTTGCTACCGAATATCGCAACTGTCTGATCTGAAACCAGTTCTCTCGCAAGGCTTTTGCGTTTTCACTCTTTGAAGGCCAAGACCACTGTTTCCTTTTCTGACCATTACTAATTCCTATATGTCTCTGTGTCTCACTCTTATCTGCTTTCATATGTATATGGTTGACAACTTTAGAATTGTAACCACACCGGTTATCATTCCTATTGACCGGCTGCCATCTATTGGGCTTGTCTATACCATAATATCTCCTACCTGTCTCGTGCTCCGTTCGTTCAGACGTCTGCCTCTTTATCAATTCTATCATAGACGAAATTCTATCTACGTCCATTTTTAAGCCATCCATCAACTCTGTCACACGTCCTAACTTCCTATAAAAGACTTCCATAGTGGCTCACCACGCCTTTATGATATAAAGCCTTGTTGTCTTCAATACGTAGGCAGCTTTCCTATCGCTAGCACATACTCTGCAAAAGGTTACTCAAAGCCAAATCTTTTTTCTAAAAAATGCATCAGGTTTTCAATTCTTCAATTCTATCTTAAAACAAATAATTATACACATATGCCTACTCCTTAACTAATTTAAATTAAACTTCGCTTACTCAGCCAACATTGTCCTTCGGTTCTACAAACTTCAAACGGACAGGCAATGACTTCCAGGATCCCTCAGGATGCTCGAGCAAAAACGTTCCCAAATCAGTGTCATTCCATATCACACACTGGGCAGAGAGTCATGATGGAGAAAGAAAATCCAGCGATACGACGACCTCACAGCTCAAATAAGTCCAGCAGTGACCTCACTTCAGGCGGCAGCCAAGGTCATTCCAACGACACGATGACCTCAAGGTAACGGCTAAGTTAACAGCCCCGATAATACAGCAACCTCAAGGCAGGCAGGCATCTTGGTTTCCAGCATAGTGACGCCCAAGGACTGCGGTTTCTGACAAGGCCTGGAACAATTGACTGCGTTCAAAGAGCAGCACTTCCCGTGTCAAAGACTCAGGGAAGACCACCCTGAATGAGTGGTCTACCTCAAGTAGATTAGAGGTAACCCAGTGCCTCTACATGAGGGCAGGGTAGGTGTAGGTGGTAAATAGAAAGGGGAACTATCAAACAGTTCTCTCATGAGACACGGAGGTGTCAACCAGAGAGTAAGCACTCTGGTCACGGTGTAATCACGCCAGCGTGACAGATACAGAGAACTAGATTCAAGAGAGACCACGGCTCCAAGCGTGCTGACTGATGCAGCACGCAGAAGCCGACGTACGCACAAGGTCACTCCGCGTACCGTGTAGTCAGCACGCGGAGAACTCCTCAGACAGGGGACAGACTTCGTAGTGAGCGCATCGCTTAGCGTCGATGCGTATTCTTTAGCCTAGTAGATAGAATTAGCAATAGGGTTAGAAACGACTAGTGATAGGCAATTCTGTGGTGTATTCATGTGTGATTTATTAGCGACCGTTTTTGTGCATTGATGTAATGTAAAGAGCCTGTGGCAATAAAATGTATAATCAATACCTCTCGTACGACTGACAAATCTTTTTGTGTGGTGCGAGAGAAGTTATCCTGTAATGCCTGAAGCATCGCTTGCTGACAGGCTAGGATAAAGTGGTGTCAGAAGTGTAGCTTGGATAATTGTTCAAGCTAAAACACTATCCCACGGCTTTATAATATTATTTAATCACAGGGTTTAATTTATGTTAGTGAACAATGGTGTGTGCAGACGACAACAAGATGCGAGCTGTGCCCATCGTGACCAATTAATGTTTATTTATGCTTATTAGAATATTTTGTGCTTATGAACATGTTTTCTTCTGATTTGTAAGTATTATTATTATTGTTTTGTATCATTTATTTCTATAATTACTTATTTATTTATGAATATGTGTCAAAAATGATTTACGGCGGAGCAATACACAAGAATGAGCCGGCGACAATATTGATTTTTCCAATCTAAAAATAGCGCTGCGCCGATGACGTATCGCGACTGACAAACAGCTGCCCTACGCCATTTGCATTCAGCGAGAGATTGTTTACAATCGCCAAGCGGCTGCTCGCCTAAATCTGTGGCTTATATTACATATTATTTGTTTATAATAGCTATTTATTAAATATATTTATTTATTTAAACATTATTATTACTTTTATATTTATTTCAAAGCATTTATTTATTTAGTTGAAGATTGTTTCTATTTGTTTCCGTCACGATGGCACTACTTTCGCTAGGCAAATAAGACTCGGTCTGCACATCACTCCCATAAATTAAACGACATAGTTAGGGAAGGCAGAAGACGTTAGAACGAAGACGGGACATTGACATTTAATATTAATTAATCCACATTGTTTTGGGCCGGGGGCATGTGATTGTACCAAATTGTCTAAAGTCATATGTCTTTTACAAATTGTTAATTGTTGATGCTCTTGTACACCAGATGTAACAAGAGCTGTGTATGAGTATAACTCAAGCTGTTTGTCGAAGTACCGAACGATTGGACCTGAGTTGCCGAACGATTGTACCTGATTCTCTGGAATGTTAAGATGAGTATACCCAAACTATTTTGAATGCAATATGATTAATAATGCATCTCTTTTTCAGGTTGTGATCTATTAGTACATTTTTTGTGATCTATTTTTCAAGGTCAAGCTAAGAGTGTATTGTTATACACAGAGATTTAACAACTTAACATATCTAATAAACCAAAGTAAATATTTAAGTCCTTGTCAACACTAGCTAAGTACCCAACAACATGGCAACTTTAGCTGACTTCATAAAAGCAGGCAAAGAATTAGAATATACAGGAAAGGAATTAGAGCAATATGCTGATCAAAAATTTAAAGAAGCAAAAGATGCTGAGAGAGATGAACGTGCACGAGAAAGACATCATCAGAAGGAGATTGTAGAACTAGCTGAAATAACTAAACAGAAGAAATTAGAGATTAAGCAAAAGCAATTAGAACAAGATAAGGAGATAAAGCAAAAACAATTAGATCAGGAGAGAGAGTTAAAGCAAAGAGAGATAGATGAAATGGCAAGAGTGAAAGAAAAACAAATACAGACTGAATCAGAGACACAGTTAAAGATGAAAGGTATGGAAGTAGACTCAAACTTAGATATTGCCACTACAAAACTAAAGAGTCAGCAAGAAGAGAATAGATTTAATAAATATAAAAATATTATTAAACCATTCTGTAAAGAAGATTCCATATCAGCTTGGACAGAAAATGTCGAATATCAGTTGAAATACCACCAAGTACCAATCGATATGTGGGCCATGATTTACATGAAGAACCTCAGTGGTGAGCCCCTTAAAGTTATAGAATCAATACCAACTGATCTTAGATCTAACTATCAATACATCCACGATAGGATAATGCAACATTTCTTACTTGATGCCCCTGGGTATCAAGTGCAATTTTCTAATTTAAAACCAAAAGCAAGTGAGACTTTCATTGATTATGTCTCTAATGTCCAAAGCGTACTAAATAGATGGCTGAATGCAGCAAATATAGGAAAGGACTTTGAAAAACTTAAAAATTTAATAGCCATGGATAAAGTCATATCCACAATACCATCTCCTTTCGCTAAGTTCCTTCAGCAATCTGAAATAGAAACCATAGAACAATTTGAGAAGAAAGGCTCAGCATATTTTTCTTCAAATAGGGATATCTTTAAAACATCTAATATCGACTCTGAAATAGTCTCTTTTGTTAAGGACCAACCTAAAAGCTATCGTAGCAGTAAAAAAACATTTCATAGAGTCGACAATAAAGATCAAAAAGTATCAAAATGTGTATATTGCCAACTTTTTCATGATACTTATTCTATGTGTGATAAATCACCAAACTATCCAACACATCTTGAGATGGTCATTAAGAAACAACAAAACAAGAGAACTGCATACAGGCGTGCAGTCAAATGCTTTTTCTGTTCTAGCTACGGGCATTATTCCAATAAGTGCCTGGGCCGCCAAAGAATGAAGGCCAATAATGCAATTTTGATTGATACATCTTCTGATAGTGGAAGTGAGACTGAGTGTGAAGTCAATAATGAATTACCTTTTAACCAATCTGAAGATGTTTGTTGTGTAAACGATATTTTATGCTTTGACAATTGTGAGCGATGTCACCAATTTCATGCAGACGGAAAATTAGGATGTGGACACATTGTAACATCCTCCTTTGAGAATGCAAACGCAGCTGTAGCCTCCAGAGGCAATTTGATGTTTCACACTGCATTGGTCAATGATAAGCCATGCCGATGTTTGCTTGACAGTGGTAGCTCTATTATTTGGGTAAAAAAGGAACTGGTTGATCCAAAAGATTATACTGGTGACTCTGTAAAATGCCGTACCTTTTCTGGTAATATAGAAACCTATCCTCTGGAAAGAGTCCGGATAAACACACCATTCCTTTCTGGTACCTATACATGTGAAATACTAGACAACCCTTGTACTGAGTTAATTCTTGGGTGTCTACCCCAGCTAAGACACACAACTCTAAGCTATCCTCAAGTCTCTCCTAGCGTTCTTACACCGCGATGATAGTTAGACTAGTCACACTTATCGGAACACGTTCTCTAGTACTCTATTTGTAATACTCTGACATTCATATAGCTAATCATTTTCTCTTGCTTGTCTCACTCATCTTTCACTGCTATTCCTATTTGCCGGGACTCTATCAAAAACAATAAACAACACCACACATGACTGACAACAGACCTTACTTTTCTCAGTATCAGGCATTCATGCTTCGACTTGTCTCTGACAACGATACTAAATCTGTTTTATGCAACGTCGTTCAAATTTTTAACTCTCTTTCTGTCAGCCTGTCATACAATTTTCATTAACTCTGTCTAACGTCAGATATTCTAACGAAAAGACATCACAATTCTCTAATCATGTTCTTTCTACCTCTCAATTTTCATATACTCAGTTACTCTATGCTCCACGTTTTATCAACATCACTTATCAGCCACTCTTCGCATATTCACACGGTATTCGTATTTTATGTTTACTCAGACAGTGATACACAACCTCGCTCTCATCTCACGACTACTCTCGCATCGCGACAACCTGACGTGTCCATACCATTACTTCAAAAAAAACAAAACAATTTAGAAGCCTATTCAACATTCTAGCAATCACTCACCACAGTCTAAGCGTGTCGATCTCCTCCACACACATTGACACAAGATATATCAAACGCGCAACTATTACCAATCGCTTGACAACATTTTATCCATGTACTCCACTTAGACGGCGTCTCAAAACCTCACTCCTACTTCACTCATCGCGACGAACACCTGTTTGTCTACAATTATACTCACGTACGGACAACGCATAAGCTGACGAATTACTCAACAGGACTTTCACAATTCAACTACTTTCTTACTTCATTCTCAATCATCATAATGCCACTATTCTCCGTCCTACTTAATTCTCAACGTCAAACTACTATGACGGTCAACTACTCACCACTCACTTTATCTTAACCTCCTCACCAGTTCATAATACTTCTTCGCGCTATGACATCCGCATTACCCAATTGTCATCACTATTCTATGACCACTTTATATCTCAAAATAACCTATGTAATACAAGACAATACTACATCAGTTCTCGACGTCACACATCACTTGCAATGATTCTCCACCATTTTACACAGCAACAGCACATTTGAGTCGAAATTTGAGCCTCATCAAACTTGAATTACCCCAAGCTCAGTTACAAAATGCTCAAATCTGCTCGTATCGGTTATTTAAATACAACCATGGTCTTACCGATTTCATGAGACCTCTAGCTTTTTCCAGCGAGGCTTCAGCTGTTTGCTGTTTTTGTGTTCCACTTTCTACTAGGCAAACATCTTTCTTTTTGGAAGTATCTTTCTCTCTCTCTCTCTCTTGGTATTCGTCTCTTAGCCTTCCCTACTTTCCTGTCATATAAACTGGTATCTAGTTCTAAAGAGTCACCATCCAAAACTCTGTCCGTCTGTCCACCAGCAAGCCTACCGTATGAGGAAACATCACGCTTCGAGTCAGGATCTGCTCGTAGTGCAATTCTCTCATTCTCCGAATCATCAGTATCTATAGTTGTTTCAGCATCACGGTATTTACTATAATATGCGGCGGTAGAAATATCTTCTCCGTAACCTGAACTCTCACACCTAATATTTCTACACCATTGAGGGATTAATTTAATGTCTATACCTGAGGAACTTGACATAGCAGTACCTCTATTAACAATCATACTATTCCTTTCCCTAATACTTTTCCTCAACAACTGTCTTTTAACATCTTTGGTACTTGCCTGCCTGTCTTCTGTTTTGGGTTGTTCAACTACTATACCAGTGTCTCTCTTTGTCACTTTATCAATTGACGTCTGAGTACTCTTTTCCACACTACTGCCTGGTTGCGTCTGTGTCTCTCTTTCTTGTTTGACACAAAAGACTGAAGATACCTCCTGACTACCCAAAATCTTATCTGTGTTTCCTTCTCTGTTATTCAACTTTGCTACCGAATATCGCAACTGTCTGATCTGAAACCAGTTCTCTCGCAAGGCTTTTGCGTTTTCACTCTTTGAAGGCCAAGACCACTGTTTCCTTTTCTGACCATTACTAATTCCTATATGTCTCTGTGTCTCACTCTTATCTGCTTTCATATGTATATGGTTGACAACTTTAGAATTGTAACCACACCGGTTATCATTCCTATTGACCGGCTGCCATCTATTGGGCTTGTCTATACCATAATATCTCCTACCTGTCTCGTGCTCCGTTCGTTCAGACGTCTGCCTCTTTATCAATTCTATCATAGACGAAATTCTATCTACGTCCATTTTTAAGCCATCCATCAACTCTGTCACACGTCCTAACTTCCTATAAAAGACTTCCATAGTGGCTCACCACGCCTTTATGATATAAAGCCTTGTTGTCTTCAATACGTAGGCAGCTTTCCTATCGCTAGCACATACTCTGCAAAAGGTTACTCAAAGCCAAATCTTTTTTCTAAAAAATGCATCAGGTTTTCAATTCTTCAATTCTATCTTAAAACAAATAATTATACACATATGCCTACTCCTTAACTAATTTAAATTAAACTTCGCTTACTCAGCCAACATTGTCCTTCGGTTCTACAAACTTCAAACGGACAGGCAATGACTTCCAGGATCCCTCAGGATGCTCGAGCAAAAACGTTCCCAAATCAGTGTCATTCCATATCACACACTGGGCAGAGAGTCATGATGGAGAAAGAAAATCCAGCGATACGACGACCTCACAGCTCAAATAAGTCCAGCAGTGACCTCACTTCAGGCGGCAGCCAAGGTCATTCCAACGACACGATGACCTCAAGGTAACGGCTAAGTTAACAGCCCCGATAATACAGCAACCTCAAGGCAGGCAGGCATCTTGGTTTCCAGCATAGTGACGCCCAAGGACTGCGGTTTCTGACAAGGCCTGGAACAATTGACTGCGTTCAAAGAGCAGCACTTCCCGTGTCAAAGACTCAGGGAAGACCACCCTGAATGAGTGGTCTACCTCAAGTAGATTAGAGGTAACCCAGTGCCTCTACATGAGGGCAGGGTAGGTGTAGGTGGTAAATAGAAAGGGGAACTATCAAACAGTTCTCTCATGAGACACGGAGGTGTCAACCAGAGAGTAAGCACTCTGGTCACGGTGTAATCACGCCAGCGTGACAGATACAGAGAACTAGATTCAAGAGAGACCACGGCTCCAAGCGTGCTGACTGATGCAGCACGCAGAAGCCGACGTACGCACAAGGTCACTCCGCGTACCGTGTAGTCAGCACGCGGAGAACTCCTCAGACAGGGGACAGACTTCGTAGTGAGCGCATCGCTTAGCGTCGATGCGTATTCTTTAGCCTAGTAGATAGAATTAGCAATAGGGTTAGAAACGACTAGTGATAGGCAATTCTGTGGTGTATTCATGTGTGATTTATTAGCGACCGTTTTTGTGCATTGATGTAATGTAAAGAGCCTGTGGCAATAAAATGTATAATCAATACCTCTCGTACGACTGACAAATCTTTTTGTGTGGTGCGAGAGAAGTTATCCTGTAATGCCTGAAGCATCGCTTGCTGACAGGCTAGGATAAAGTGGTGTCAGAAGTGTAGCTTGGACAATTGTTCAAGCTAAAACACTATCCCACGGCTTTATAATATTATTTAATCACAGGGTTTAATTTATGTTAGTGAACAATGGTGTGTGCAGACGACAACAAGATGCGAGCTGTGCCCATCGTGACCAATTAATGTTTATTTATGCTTATTAGAATATTTTGTGCTTATGAACATGTTTTCTTCTGATTTGTAAGTATTATTATTATTGTTTTGTATCATTTATTTCTATAATTACTTATTTATTTATGAATATGTGTCAAAAATGATTTACGGCGGAGCAATACACAAGAATGAGCCGGCGACAATATTGATTTTTCCAATCTAAAAATAGCGCTGCGCCGATGACGTATCGCGACTGACAAACAGCTGCCCTACGCCATTTGCATTCAGCGAGAGATTGTTTACAATCGCCAAGCGGCTGCTCGCCTAAATCTGTGGCTTATATTACATATTATTTGTTTATACTAGCTATTTATTAAATATATTTATTTATTTAAACATTATTATTACTTTTATATTTATTTCAAAGCATTTATTTATTTAGTTGAAGATTGTTTCTATTTGTTTCCGTCACGATGGCACTACTTTCGCTAGGCAAATAAGACTCGGTCTGCACATCACTCCCATAAATTAAACGACATAGTTAGGGAAGGCAGAAGACGTTAGAACGAAGACGGGACATTGACATTTAATATTAATTAATCCACATTGTTTTGGGCCGGGGGCATGTGATTGTACCAAATTGTCTAAAGTCATATGTCTTTTACAAATTGTTAATTGTTGATGCTCTTGTACACCAGATGTAACAAGAGCTGTGTATGAGTATAACTCAAGCTGTTTGTCGAAGTACCGAACGATTGGACCTGAGTTGCCGAACGATTGTACCTGATTCTCTGGAATGTTAAGATGAGTATACCCAAACTATTTTGAATGCAATATGATTAATAATGCATCTCTTTTTCAGGTTGTGATCTATTAGTACATTTTTTGTGATCTATTTTTCAAGGTCAAGCTAAGAGTGTATTGTTATACACAGAGATTTAACAACTTAACATATCTAATAAACCAAAGTAAATATTTAAGTCCTTGTCAACACTAGCTAAGTACCCAACAACATGGCAACTTTAGCTGACTTCATAAAAGCAGGCAAAGAATTAGAATATACAGGAAAGGAATTAGAGCAATATGCTGATCAAAAATTTAAAGAAGCAAAAGATGCTGAGAGAGATGAACGTGCACGAGAAAGACATCATCAGAAGGAGATTGTAGAACTAGCTGAAATAACTAAACAGAAGAAATTAGAGATTAAGCAAAAGCAATTAGAACAAGATAAGGAGATAAAGCAAAAACAATTAGATCAGGAGAGAGAGTTAAAGCAAAGAGAGATAGATGAAATGGCAAGAGTGAAAGAAAAACAAATACAGACTGAATCAGAGACACAGTTAAAGATGAAAGGTATGGAAGTAGACTCAAACTTAGATATTGCCACTACAAAACTAAAGAGTCAGCAAGAAGAGAATAGATTTAATAAATATAAAAATATTATTAAACCATTCTGTAAAGAAGATTCCATATCAGCTTGGACAGAAAATGTCGAATATCAGTTGAAATACCACCAAGTACCAATCGATATGTGGGCCATGATTTACATGAAGAACCTCAGTGGTGAGCCCCTTAAAGTTATAGAATCAATACCAACTGATCTTAGATCTAACTATCAATACATCCACGATAGGATAATGCAACATTTCTTACTTGATGCCCCTGGGTATCAAGTGCAATTTTCTAATTTAAAACCAAAAGCAAGTGAGACTTTCATTGATTATGTCTCTAATGTCCAAAGCGTACTAAATAGATGGCTGAATGCAGCAAATATAGGAAAGGACTTTGAAAAACTTAAAAATTTAATAGCCATGGATAAAGTCATATCCACAATACCATCTCCTTTCGCTAAGTTCCTTCAGCAATCTGAAATAGAAACCATAGAACAATTTGAGAAGAAAGGCTCAGCATATTTTTCTTCAAATAGGGATATCTTTAAAACATCTAATATCGACTCTGAAATAGTCTCTTTTGTTAAGGACCAACCTAAAAGCTATCGTAGCAGTAAAAAAACATTTCATAGAGTCGACAATAAAGATCAAAAAGTATCAAAATGTGTATATTGCCAACTTTTTCATGATACTTATTCTATGTGTGATAAATCACCAAACTATCCAACACATCTTGAGATGGTCATTAAGAAACAACAAAACAAGAGAACTGCATACAGGCGTGCAGTCAAATGCTTTTTCTGTTCTAGCTACGGGCATTATTCCAATAAGTGCCTGGGCCGCCAAAGAATGAAGGCCAATAATGCAATTTTGATTGATACATCTTCTGATAGTGGAAGTGAGACTGAGTGTGAAGTCAATAATGAATTACCTTTTAACCAATCTGAAGATGTTTGTTGTGTAAACGATATTTTATGCTTTGACAATTGTGAGCGATGTCACCAATTTCATGCAGACGGAAAATTAGGATGTGGACACATTGTAACATCCTCCTTTGAGAATGCAAACGCAGCTGTAGCCTCCAGAGGCAATTTGATGTTTCACACTGCATTGGTCAATGATAAGCCATGCCGATGTTTGCTTGACAGTGGTAGCTCTATTATTTGGGTAAAAAAGGAACTGGTTGATCCAAAAGATTATACTGGTGACTCTGTAAAATGCCGTACCTTTTCTGGTAATATAGAAACCTATCCTCTGGAAAGAGTCCGGATAAACACACCATTCCTTTCTGGTACCTATACATGTGAAATACTAGACAACCCTTGTACTGAGTTAATTCTTGGGTGTCTACCCCAGCTAAGACACTGCACAGATGAAGAAATATCTGCGTGGGAGGAGAAGAATAGACTCACTCCAGTGAACAATGCAGATATCCTCGATCACAATCCCGACAACAGTGCTAGACCCATAATTCTTGAACCTGGTCAAGATGTATTGCTATTACTACCTGACAAACGTAATAATATGACAACTTCATGGCAAGGGCCTTTCAAGGTGATAAAAAAAATTTCAGATGTCAATTATGAAATATCGATAAACGGACACTTAAAGATATTTCATATCAACATGTTGAAACCCTACTTTTCACGACAAGAGACAGAATTAGAGACAGACGAACACAATGCACCCACACCTATGGATGAGACGACGGACATACACAACGCAACTACACTAGTTAGCGAGACTGGCAAAGCCGACAATATGCATACACCTAGTGAGCATACAGAAAACGCACTTAGCACCACCACCGTACTGAATCAGGTAGACGACGACGGGATGGAACTACCTGTTCCAATTGTAGATAAGACTGCGACCTTAGATTCTATACGGTTAGAACAGGGACTGACAGACGAGCAACGACGACAGACAATAGAATTAATAACAGAGTATAAGGACATATTTTCCGACATTCCAGGTATGACGGACGGGATCGAGCACTCCATCCTTCTTTCGGAATCTAAGCCTATCAAATGCAGGCCGTACTCTATCCCACTTAGGTATAGAGAAAATCTAAATAAGGAAATTCTTAAATTAGAAGCTAGTGGTATAATTCAAAAATCTACATCTGAGTACTTTTTTCCAATCGTCTTAGTCAAGAAAAAAGACTCCACAATTCGTCTTTGTGTGGACTATAGAAAAACTCAACAATGTCACTAAGATCGACGCAGAACCAATTCCTTCCTGCGAAGATCTTATCCTTGATATGTCCACCTCCAAAATCTTCTCTAAACTAGATCTTACTAAGGGATATTGGCAGGTCCCTATGCAGACTCAATCCATCCATCTTACTGCATTCTCAACACCTTTGGGTCTATACGAGTGGCGGTTTCTTCCATTCGGACTTCGTAACGCTCCTGCCACTTTCGTACGTTTAACTAGAGATTTGCTACATGGAGTGACGAATACTGTGACATATATAGATGATATTTGTGTCCATACAGATGACTGGACAACACACTTACTGAAACTCAGACATGTCTTCGATAGGTTGCGACTCTTCGGTCTCACGGTCAAACCGAGCAAAGTTGAATTGGCCTACAAGAAATTGATTTTTTGGGTCATGTCATTTCACATGGACAACTAAAAACTGACAATAGAATTATTACTAAAATTATGAACCTGGCCATGCCGACAACAAAAAAGCAGGTCAGGAGTCTTTTGGGTTTAGTAAATTATTATAGTAAGTTCATACCGAACTTAGCTGAAATTACAAGTGTATTTTCAAATGTTTTAAAAGCATCAGTAAAATTAGATGTCAAAGATGCATTATTAATTTCTGCATTGTCAAAATTGAAAATCCTATTTAGTAATGTACCAATCCTCCGTTTGCCTAATCCTAGGCTCGTTTATTATCTTAGGACAGATGCCAGCAGGATTTCCATCTCTGCAGTACTAGGCCAGTTTTATGATGGCATCTTCCATCCCATTTGCTACGTGAGCCGCAAGATCACACCTGCTGAGTCCAGATATTCCATATCAGAGTTGGAAGACCTAAGCGTCATCTATTTGGTGAGGAAGTTGCATCGATTTCTAGCGGGCAATCACTTCGTAGTCCAGACCGATAATTCCCCTATCACGGTCATACAAAGTGGGATGCATCGCAACGACCGCATTTACAGATGGTCATTAATATTACAGAATTATACTTTTAGTATAGAGCATATTAAGGGTAGGGATATTATTCTTGCTGATACCCTTAGTCGACCATCTGAGGTAGAAATACCTGATATTCCACAGGAAAAGGTAGTGTAAGAAATGTTAATTTAGTACATGTAAAATATCCTGTGTAAAATATCCTATGTATTACATAGACACCATGAACAGGACTGTGTGCTAAGAACTGTGAACTACCATGTGTCCGTAGTCAGCAGAATAGGAACTATGCTCCAAAAACAATTTCATCACCGTGTGTACATAAACAGCTCGTTACTTACTATGCTCCATTTTGTGTTCCGGTGAATCACCTGTGTTAATGTGGAAGAACAGTGTCAGAACAATGCATAAAGAACAGACACGAATATACTCGTCTACGACACCAACGGACTCTGCGAGTGGAAGAATACCCATAAGACACAAGTATGACTGTGTAGTGTATTTAAGAGACCCAGGACAATTGTGTATATATAAACTAGGCTAACGAAAGCAATTTCTGTACGTTATGGCAACCACTAACCTGAGGAAAAGAAATACCATGTATATATATTTAGGTAATGTGATATGTATTATAACGTTTTTAATATAGGGATAAATTATAGTTAGATTAGTTACGTTAATATAGATTTAGATTAAATTTAGTGAATATAATAGATTTTTTTTGTGTAGCTTAGATAAATCATTAATTTACCCACTTACTTAGCATAAAATTAGATTAGGATAGGACTGTAAATTTAATAATAGCTAATTAAAGTCTAGGATAAAAAGTTTAGATAGCAACAGCACCATTTAGTTTAGATAGCAACAGCACCATTTAGTATTAGATAGCAACAGCACCATTTAGTTTAGATAGGAACAGTACCATTTAGTTCATTTCATTTCACTTGATTTCATTCCATCTTGATGAACACCTTAACAACCTCATCATTTAGGATAAAATTAGTTTATACCGTATAGGATAAAAGGGTTATACATTTAACATACATCATTTACACCATGTACAGTAAAAATATCAATCATATTTTTTTTCATTTAAACATTAATACAGTATTTATAATTTTGTTACATTTCACATTTCCCATTTCAGAAAGGTACATAACTCATCTCACATCAGTTCATTTTTTTAGTTAGATTACTTCCCTTAAATTAGATTGATTGTGTACAACAAAATTAGAATATATATATTTATAGAAGTAGTATTAGTATTTCAGAGAGTATAGTGTTTAATAATATCAGGGTACAAACTATCAACCCTATTTCATCCATGTAAATATTTTGTAAATACATGACTCGTGCAGTAAGTCTCGCACAGTCATTGAGCTCAACTCTTTTCAAGCTGAGCCAAATTTGTACAGTGTCACTTCAAGGGTTTTAAAATATTCGAATGAAAGATGTGTGACAAAAATGCGAAAGTGAGAGAATAGGAGAATGAGAGATGTGTGACAGAAGTGTAAAAGTGAGAGAAAATGGAAAATATACAAGGGAGAGTGAGGACGACTAGCGGATTTTTTCTGCCGCTCAACGCGACTTTTTATTATTTGTCTGCGTCAAGCGTTTGCTTTCAGTGTTGAAATGTACCGTCTTGAATGTGTAGTTTAGTGTAGACCTTAGAAAAGTATTTTAAGTCTCATAAGACGGAAACGTAGTCACGAATTAGTGTTATACACTTGTTTGTGGCCACATTTAACCGAATTATGGCACTTGAAAACTAACTTACATACATATTATAGACAGACACACATGTTAGAAGGTAAAGTATATTATTGAGTAGATTCAAACACGCAAACAACCAGAAAAACAAACATATAAATAACATACATGTTTTAGAACCATCCATCCATCATGTGCCATGCCGGTAAGCGTGGGCGGTCATGTTCTGCCATCTCACCCGATCACCAGAGTCGTGGATCAGCTCCGTGTTTCTGTCTCGACTATGCCACAAGGCCAAGCCATCCAGGTACTTGCTTCTAGGTCTTCCCCTTGGTCTGTTCCCCTCGATCTTACCAGTTGTCACCAAATTCTCCAATCCATTTCTTCTCATAACATGTCCAAAAATTTTTGACTGTCTACGTCTAATTTCTCTAATCAATTTACGATCTTCATTTGTTTCTTGAAGGACTTGTTCATTGGTCTTTCTGGCTGTCCATGGTATTCTTTGCATTTTCCTCAGAAACCACATCTCCACAGCCATCAGATGTTTTTCAGCCTGACCGCTCATTGTCCACGCTTCACATCCATACAAAAGTACAGGCTCAATGTAGCATCTCAACACTCTCTTTCTCGTTTCAATTGACATCTTTTTATTGGTCAATATGTTTTTCATCTTGCTAAAGGCTACTTTTGCCATGGCGATTCTTGTTCTAATCTCTTCAAGGCATCTCCCATCAGATGTTATTACTGTTCCGAGATAATTGTACCTGCTCACTTGTTGAAGAATATTCCCATTTACTTGTATATTACATTGTGGTATTTCGTCCTTCCTAGTGACGACCATAATCTGTGTCTTTTTACAATTTAATTCTAACCCTAGTTGTTCACTGTGTGTCACAATCGCATCTACTAAATTTTGCAGGTCCTGTTCATTGTCTGCAATCAAGACTGTATCATCTGCATATCTAATGTTATTGATGCATCGTCCCCCAATGTTGATTCCTTCCATATCTTCAATATTTCTGAAAATACTTTCACTGTACAGGGAAAACAGATCTGGAGACATTACACATCCCTGTCTCACACCCCTTTTAATTGGCTGATATTGGCTTACTTCATTATCAACTCTTATGGCAGCTTGTTGTTTCCAATATATGTTTTTTACAAGTCTAAGATCTTTTCCATCAATTTGTAGATCTTCAAGCATCCTTATCATGTTGACATGTCTCACTTTATCAAAAGCCTTTGTGTAGTCAATAAAGCAAAGGTGTAGATCTTTGTTTACTTCTATAGAACGTTCGATTATGTTTCTCAGTATATACACAGCATTTACTGTACCCTTGCCTTCCACAAACCCACATTGTTCTTCTCCTATTTCAGGTTGTATTTTCCTCCTAACTCTTTGCATGATAATTCTTAGCAAAATCTTCGTGATGTGACTCATTATACTAATTGTTCGATGTCGATCACATTCCAAGGCTCCTGATTTCTTTGGGATTGCAATAAATACAGAATTACATAACTCCTGAGGTATATTTCCAGTATCATATATTGTATTAAGCAGACTGGTAACTTGATCTATTCCATATTCTTCTAAAGCATTAATCATTTCTGTTGTGACGCTGTCTGAACCGGGGGTCTTGCCAGATTTCATATGGTTAAGAGCATTCTGAACCTCCATCTTCAAAATTGTTTTAGAACAAAGGGAGATAACTCCGGGTCAGGGGACACAATAGACAACGAAACACTAACTTAACAGTGGAAGAATACTTTACACGCGGAAGCGAGATAGGTAAAGCCTGTCGCACACAACTTGTGCAAGGGTTGTTTAATATTATATGGGGGACATGAAGCAATTCATGTGTTGACCCTAAGAAAGTCAACTTTGTATGGGTAGTGAGTTAATTTGCTATTTGAGGGCAGGTCTTATAAGACAATGGTCCGGTTCAGACATACCTCTAATTAATATAATATTGCGATTGAGAAGAGGGCTCACGCCAACCAGACAAGTTTGTGGCGATCACCAGTAGCCAATTAAAGTGAGACTACATTGTGACAATAGTCAGTAGAAGTCTATTGAGTTACCCAGAACCAAGTTAGTCTTTGACAAAAATTAGATACACTAATTTGTTAGAAACCTCTTGCGTCACAACCATGAGTCAAAGTTTGTAACGTAACACAGGAGGGGAGGGTGTGTGTCAAAGACTCAGGGAAGACCACCCTGAATGAGTGGTCTACCTCAAGTAGATTAGAGGTAACCCAGTGCCTCTACATGAGGGCAGGGTAGGTGTAGGTGGTAAATAGAAAGGGGAACTATCAAACAGTTCTCTCATGAGACACGGAGGTGTCAACCAGAGAGTAAGCACTCTGGTCACGGCGTAATCACGCCAGCGTGACAGATACAGAGAACTAGACTCAAGAGAGACCACGGCTCCAAGCGTGCTGACTGATGCAGCACGCAGAAGCCGAAGTACGCACAAGGTCACTCCGCGTACCGTGTAGTCAGCACGCGGAGAACTCCTCAGACAGGGGACAGACTTCGTAGTGAGAGCATCGCTTAGCGTCGATGCGTATTCTTTAGCCTAGTAGATAGAATTAGCAATAGGGTTAGAAACGACTAGTGATAGGCAATTCTGTGGTGTATTCATGTGTGATTTATTAGTGACCGTTTTTGTGCATTGATGTAATGTAAAGAGCCTGTGGCAATAAAATGTATAATCAATACCTCTCGTACGACTGACAAATCTTTTTGTGTGGTGCGAGAGAAGTTATCCTGTAATGCCTGAAGCATCGCTTGCTGACACCCGACTTCAGGCTTCACACGATCAGACATCGATCAGAGAGCAGCTTTTCTCGACAGTAGGTCTCACCACGATCAGACTGCGATCAGAGAGCAGCTTTGGTCAGTTCCCTGAAACAACATTGTATGGCAGCGGCCCTGGTAGCCCGTTGAAACAACCGACAATGCAGGTAAAAAATGTAAAGCGGCGGCTATAACAAGCCTCTTGAAAATGATAAAGTTCAGGCAACGGCTATGGCTATGGTAAGCCTCTTGAAAATGATAAAAGTTCAGGCAACGGCTATGGTAACGAGCAGGCTGTGTGACAACGATTCAGTCTACTTACTATGTATGGCGGAATGCAGAAGTCTTTGAAGTCCCTGCAACAGTGGGAGGTACGATCAGAAGTAGGTATCTCCCTGTCGTCCGCCGAAATCAATCCCGTTAGCAAACCGCTCGAACAACAATGCCACAGTGCCCGGCGAGGACTTGACAGCAATAGCGGCTCTCACACACCAGTAAAGCTCGAAAACGATTTGAGAGCGGACTGGACTTCACCACCAGTAAGGCTCGAAAACGATTTGAGAGCGGACTGGACTTCACCACCAGTAAGGCTCGAAAACGACCGAGAGCTGACTCAGCGAAGCGGGCTTCACAACCGCATAAAGACAGTGGAACTGAATCAGCAAAGCGGCTTCACAACCGCATACAGATTCTTGTAGAAACTTCTTGAAATCTGTTCAGCAGAGGTTTGATAACGTGCCAGTGTCAAAGGCACCGCATTTTTCCAACAAGCGCAGTATGAAGTAGTGGCTGTATCAAATATAGTGGCCCAGTACCTCCGCTATGTACCGCGACAATTGAAGTTGTTCATCCTGGTCACGGCACCATTTCTGTACTGTAATAGTACAGCGAAGTGACGATGAACTGGCAATAACTCTAAGACAGTTCTGGTTTCATATTAATTTATTCATAATCAACAAACCTTCAATCAAGCCAGAAGTCACTCAGCTAAATCATACCTCCATATCGAAGGATGGGTCGTTCACAACTGACCTTGTTTCTACGATGCTCGTCATAGGACGAGCCACCCTAACTACCCCATATTATGGTGCTTGACCGTGCCCTACTTCCCTATTGACTATGCACACCTCGTTGCCCCTTCTTCCTATTCCTAACTCTGTTACATTATCGTTACGATCGGTGTTATTATCACTACAGTTGTGATTGTCGCTACCATCGTTCTTATCGCTACAGTCATTATTGTCGCTACCATGGTGTTATTATCACTACAATAGTTTTTGTCGTTACCATCGATGTTGTCGCTACCATCGGTTTTATCGCTACAGTCGTTGTTGTTGTTACCATCAGTGTTATCCCTGTTAACGTTACCATCGGTGTTATCGTAGCGATCATTACTATCGTTACCACCGCTATGTCATCACGGTTATCGTTAACATTGTTGTTATCGTAATCATTTTTTATCCACGCTGATCATCAAAGGCATTCTGGTGACGGCCTCTGCATGTGGCCATTGCAAGATCAAGCACAGATTCTACACTTAAATCTCAGCCCAGAGGCGATATTATTATTATTTTTTTTTCACACAACAGTGTCTTTTTCATGCTACAATCAGTATTTTCGATGGGTTAGAAAACATTTTCAGCATCCAAATTTATTTACAATCTTGTATAAATCTCCAAACCAATCAATTTAAGTACAGAGGGTTCTCATATCTAAATAACGTGTTATTTTCCTACTAGATCAGTAGAGTGTCTTGACTGAAAGAGCAAACTAAACATTTCGAAATCTAAACACCAAGGACAACAGGAAAAAAGTAAAAGAGTAAAAAACAAATAAATAACCATCAAGCCAATAGCTTTAAACACAAAATCCCCTCCATAAAGTAAAGTTCTAGATTACTGATGTCTTCCTTTCCACAAAGATTTGACGAACCTAAAGACCTCATTGCCTTTCCACGAACTTTCTTTAAAGCTGCTTTGCTATCTACCTCAGCGTAACAGTCACCCTCTAAAATATTCCTGATATAACTCAGTGCTGCCCTGAGAGCGCTGAAGGATGATGCACAGATCATCTTCTTTCTCACTGTTGCACCATCAGGATGCCATGAAATCAAAATAATGTCAGAATTTCTGCAGGTGTCTTTGTTTATAACTCAAAATCGTAGAAAACGTAACTTACATCATCAGTGGGAAGACTGGTGATTAGATTATCGTAACCATAGATCTCCTGAGCCGTGCCCGATCTTTCTACTTCAAATTGATTCATCTCTGATGAAAATTTCATTAATGCCCAATCCAGTTTCTGTGCCTTCAGTGTGGTCAAGCAAATCTTCTGGCATATGTTTTTACAACCATCACGAATTTGACTCCAGAAGCCATTGTCTGTTGGTTTGAAGAACATTGGCGATGTAGTTTGCGACTAACGAGATGGTTTGCACACGTGCTTATTAATCCGAATTGTTTTTTTTTTTTTTTGAAACGTTTATTTCCTACAAAGCAATGTATATTTACACGGTGTAATGTGTGTTTCTTTTGTTTGTGCATATCACAGAGCGTTGCCGCTTGTTAGTGTTAAGTGTCATATATGTGAATAAAACAAATACATGCATATATGATAATATGATATTTATGGCATAGTGCATGCTAACACACATTTTGCGTATGCTTCATTTCCACCTCCACAAGCGGAATGCATGTTACACCTCTCTCTCTCTCTCTCTCTCTCTCTCTCTCTCTCTCTCTCTCTCATTTTATCTTGATCTATCTCGTGCGTTCTCGAGATAGCAGTGCATTGTATGCCATACGCTTTGAAAACCACGTTTAAATTATCAATCCTATTAAACAATTTCTTCCCTATAATTACTGGGTGCCATGAACCGATATGAGGTAGACATCGGTAAAGCAAGAAAGTAAGAACATGTGTACTATAGAATAGGAATTATCATAGTGAGAACAGTTCACACGGACGCACACGACTAGGTCGAGAAAAGTCGGTGAGCAACAGATGATGATGATGAGGAACAAAGGGAAGTCATTCACAGAAGTTGCGTATCACGTGACATCAGTTGTGTGGTACACGGGAAAGAGACGGCTAGAAAAAGTCCGTCTAGCCGGGGTTCTCAGTAGAGAGAGGACGTGAAATGTGTCGAGGGAAAAGGCGAGATGAATGCAACAGTGTTCTCGCATTTGAACAACGCAGTAGCCTGAGGCGAAAGTGTTAGACACAAGCCGGACGGTCAGTTGAGTGGCGGTTGCAAGTCAGTGACGGCCCGCCGAGTTTCCGGTGATTCAGAATGCACCATGCCGATGCCAAGGGCAAGTGATTGTAAGTTGACCATCTTCCTAGTATAACCAGTGTATGATAGCAGTGATTTAGACTGATGTACAATCATTTAAGTGTTAATGTACAATCATAGAAGTGTTAATTACGATCGAACTATGGATGTTATGTGCGGCGATCCTTGTACAGAATAAATACAGAATAAATACTGAATAAACACTGGAGAGTGGAAGGACAGGGAGTTGTTCACTGTTTTCATACGATGAATGTTTGTTTAAATCTGTCACTGTGGCTGAACCAACGAGCCAATAAACAGCTACATGGCACTGGGTTACATAATTACAGAGGTGAAGGATCACATTTTAGTTGTTGTCCGTTTCTCTGTCTATCAGAGAAAAGGCTGTGGTGTAATCTTCGACGTTATTAATCCGATTTTTTTTTATTTTGCACATTCAAATATAATAAAAAGAGAAGTAATAATAATGATAGTAGTAATAATGATAGAAGTAGTAATAATAATAGTAGTAGTAGTAGTAGTAGTAGTAGTAGTAGTAGTAGTAGTAGTAGTAGTAGTAGTAGTAGTAGTAGTAGTAGTAGTAGTAGTAGTAGTAGTAGTAGTAGTAGTAGTAGTAGTAGTACGTCAATAAACACATTTACAGTTGTGATATCTTTTATGTTGAAATCGAGTTATTTGCTTCCTCTCATTTGGTTGTCATGGGAAGACTATTCCGTACAATTTTAAAAGATTATTTGATGTTAAGTAAAATGGAAAATAAGCCTTACTTTTCCATTTGCCTAAACCCATTATGGTTGATTTTGGGATGATTAATTTTGCCCCACTTCTTTTGCCGAAAAAACGAGAACGTTTCCAAAATGGTCCGTACAGATTTTTCTGTTGTCGGAAAGAAAATAGTTTCGTCCGTATAAGCACGCAGCTTTTGCTCACCCTTCCCTGGTATGAACGTCCCCTGACAATCTGTGTTATCTTTTCTAGAAGTGACTCTAGGGCAACAACGTACAGTAAAGGGGGTAAGGGACATCACTGTCTCTTTCATCTTGTCAACCTGAAAGAATTGGTGAGGGTATGGTTTAACAGAATTCCTGGTTGTAAATATAGAATTTGGATCCATGTCCGAAGATAACATCCCACGTTGCAGCGTGATATAGTTATGTGGAGGTAGGAGTGAGATATTGTGTCAAATGCTTTTTCTTGATCTGAAGAGAGAATTGAGGACTGACAACTTTTTATATGTGTGTAGTTGATGATGTCCCTTATGAAATGTGTGTGTTGATGGATATTCCGATGTTGTACGGATGAGAGTTGCCATTACTAGTTTATATCCATTCGTCAAAGCCTTTGTTAAAATCTTGTAGTCTACGTTTAAAAGCGAGATCGGTCTGTAACTCTTTAAAAGTGTCTCGATATTAAGGATGTGTTTTTTACAATGGCTCGCGGTTCCCAGAGGGCCCACAGCCGCCCCATTAGGTTCACACGTCCCTGTGTGTCGGGCGATAAAGCAAGAGCAAGCACAGATACAACATTTTGATATTTCCCAAAGTGCCAAGAAGCGATAAACTTTATGATATTAAGGAGGTTTTTTTTTTTTACATTTCATGATTTTAATCACAGTATGAATAAATATACTTTGAGATAATGCAATTAAATATACAACAATGAACACTGAAAATATGTTAGTGCTCTAAATGAAATATGGCGGCTTCTCATTTTGCTTTAAACTCTCAGAATGTTTTCTTTGAGCTTTGATTGTCAGAAAATAAGCATGAATGCAAATTGTGTCGCACTGATATGGCATTACTGTGAAGAAAAGCAACACAATAGTCACAGTAACTACAAGTTATGACCAGTTGGTATTTCAGATCTGAAAGCATTTAGAAGCATTCCCTGTGGGCACTGGATGGGCCAGATTCATTATACTCTTGTTTGGAGATCCACATCTGTTGGAAGGTGGAGAGGGAAGCTAGGATGGATCATCAAATCCATACGGAGTATTTACGCTCTGGGGGAGCAATGATCTTGATCTTCCTTGTAGCGGGAGCAAGAGCACTGATTTCCTTCTGCATACGGTCAGCGACGTCAGGGAACATAGTTGAGCCATCAGACAAGACAATGTTGGCGGATACGTCCTTACGGGTGTCAACATTACACTTCATGATGGAGTTGTAGGTGGTTTCATGAATACCTGCAGATTCCATACCAAGGAATGGTGGCTGGAACCTTGCTTCTGGGCACCTGAAACGCTCGTTGCCAACGGTGATGACCTGTCTATCAGGAAGTTCGTAGCTCTTCTCCAATGAAGGGATGTGGCAGCGATAGCCATTTCTAGTTCAAGGTCAAGAGCAACGTAGCAAAGCTTCTCCATGATGCCACGACCAATTTCCACCTCAGCTGTGGTGGTGAAACTGTAGCCTCTCTATCGCTCTCTGTGAGGATCTTCATCAGGTATTCTGTGAGGTCACAACCAGCAAGATCCAACCGTATGATGGTGTGAGGCAGAGCATAACCTTCGTAGATGGGGACTGTGTGGGTAACACCAACGCCTGAATTCAGGACAATACCTGTGGTACGACCTGAAGCATACAAGGAAAGGACAGCCTGAAAAGCTATATACACAGTGGGGGTGTTGAAGTTTTCGATAATGATCTGGGTCATCTTTTCTCTGTTGGCCTTAGGGTTGAGGGGAGCTTCTGTGAGCAGGACTGGGTGCTCTTCTGGGGCAACTCTGAGATCAATGTAGAAGACCAAGCGCAGAAAACTACACATTGATCTTGGCCAAAAGGCCTAATTTTTGGCCGTTTACAGGCCTGACAAAGATTACTATTACCAAGTACACCTGAAGGTAGCATTGAAAGTGCAAAGGATGTAATACAATATCGCCAAGTAATAGAAAACTGCGTTACAAAACTCTCATACGTGTAAAATGAAGCCATAAATTTTACAAAGACTTTAATAACCACATAAAGTTATTATCATAATTCACGAGGAAAGTTATTTGTAAATTATCAATAAATGTATTTTGCATCAGTATTATAAATTATAGGGTTATTTAAAAAACATAATACTTTTGTGCTGCTTTGAGTAATATCCCTTTACATAGTAACTAATATGTCCATTGCCAACATTAAAATTACATGTTTTCCTTTTAATGTGTTTTTATTTTTATTTTCTAAAATAACTTTTCTTTAATAGAGAATTTTTTTTTTAAATAAGGGCTCGCTGTTCCCAAAAGAACCAGAGCTGCCCCATCAGGTCCCCACGTCCCTGTGTGTCATTCGGATGACTGCCTCTGCTGTTGACCCTGACAAGATCAAATGCAGATGCACTTTCATCTTAGCCAAAAGGCCAAGAAGGAATAACATTAATAAATTGACGTAAACAAAAATTATAGGTGTCTCATTAAAACATTAAGTGATGATTGTCGGAACCTACAAGCAAACGTTTCTAGTGCTGTAGTGCCAGTTATTTCTCAGTTATCAATAAGATGACATCCCTGTACTAGATTGTCTCCCTCTAGTTTATTACATTGTCGTGTTCTGAAATTCACTGACAAGAATATTTTATTATAATGTTCCACTATGCACAAGAAATCTTGTCTATTTTGTTTTTTAAAGAGCAAGCTTTAAACATGCCATGTATGATCACTTACATTGAGAGAAAAGCTGAGATAGGTATATCTAGACAGTCTTTTCCTTGGAATCCACAGGTGGGGGAGGGCCGATTCCAATTCCAATTCCAATTTTCAAAACAAAAATTCCAAATTCGGTCTCTTTCAACCTGCTTCCTCAGCTGTGGCTATTGTTGATGTCCGTGGTTTTTGTGGGTTCATTCACCCTAATTCTTGTCTTGTGCACCCTTGCGAGTAAGTCCTATATCGGACTGATTATGTAGTTTTTGTGTCTGTGACGTCAGCAGAGGGATCGGTCTTCGGCTGTCCTTTGTGCATGTTTCCTCTTGTGGTTTTCTTTGTTGGCGCAGGCTCCTGGCTCGTGTGGCTTGACTGGTTGCAGTCCTTAAAAGGACTTTTTATTTTGGTATTTTTGCCTTCTCATTTGTGTATTGCCTGTAGAAGCTTTTTGATGTGATATGCCTCCTTGCGCTTTCTTCCATTCCGCTTCCCGCGTTTGAGTTCTTGCTGTCTTTTGATTGCTTCCTCCGTGGTCAGCCATGGGATGATTTTTCCATCATCATCTGAATAGTATTGCCATGGGTGTTCGTCATCCCCTTTTATATCTGGTACTGTGGCGGTACGGCGGGGAATTGGTTTCCAGTTGAGTTTCGTGTACTTCTTTTCTATTTCTTCCATGCGCTTTCTGTATTCCTCGCATTTGAGTTCATATTTTCTCGTTATCTCTGCTTGTCATGCTGGCACTATCGGGTCGTCCTCTATGCCGTCGTCAGGGAGCTCATCTCGGTTTTCTTCGGATGTCTTGTGGGATATGGGCTTCCTTTTAAATTTCTCGGGCGTCGTGGTTGGGCTGTTGGCTTTCGCTTGCGGTGCAGGCTCGGTCTCTTGGTTTTCATCCTGCGATTTCTCTGTAATTTCTTGTACGGCTTTTGTTGTTTTGTTTCGGAAAATTTCCATTTCAGCTTTCTGTAGTTCTCGCTCTGATTTAATGGTTTGTAGGATCTCTTCGTTCTCCTTCTTAATCAGTGCCATCTGTTCTACTTCTTGCTTGATGTTTTGCTGAATCTCCTTCATTTCTGTCAGTAGTTTTTCGTTGTCGCTATTCGGAGTCGGCGTCAGCAGTGCCTTGACTTGTCTCTTCAACTCGTCTATCTGTTTTTGCAGTTGCTCTCTTTCAGTTTGTTCTATACCCGTGGCTGTCTCGCTCCATCGCATTGCTTCCTTGACTGATGTCTTCGTGGTAGTTGATTTTTAAGCAGTCTCTGTGTCATTGCAGATACGGACACCACAGGTATCTTGCTCCATGCTTGCCCAGGTAGTTGGCGCACTTTCTTTTGTTGTTAGGAGCTCTGAAGTCCGTGTCCAGCTTGGCCAGCGGACACTCCTTGAAGGCGTGGTGATTGGCGCAGTAACGGCAGATTTCCGTCTTACTGCGACATATTGCTCTGCTGTGGCCGGTCCTCTAGCATCTGGAACATTGGTTGACTCTAGGGATGAATCTCTCTGGCTGCTGTATTCTCTTGTTGATTGATACTGTTATCGGCATCTCGCTGCCCTGCGATATCACCACCGCCAAGGTTGTAGGTATCTTGGAGTAGGTGAGGAGCAGCTTCGCCTTCATGAATCGGATGTCAGGATTCTCTACTCGTAGCTCTTTCAGGATTTCTTCATCTGTCAGCTCCTCTTGAATCCGCTTGACAACCCATCGGACTGTTTTTGAGTCTGTGTTTCTGACTCTGATGTCTTTCTCCCCCTTCTTCTCTGATGTCTTGGTTCTTGACTGTGTTGGGCTGTCGATCTTCTCCCTCATGGTAGCTTCAGTAATAGCTGTAGTATCAGGCTCTTTGATGCAGCTGGTAGGCTCTCCACGTTGTTCTTCTTGTTGTCGGCTCCCACGCTGCACATCTTGGCTACCGCGTGTTTATTGTTGTTGGACTTTCAACGTGACATTTCCCCCCGTATCAGGCTTCTTGACTTGTTCAGGCGACTTGACTTGTTAGAGCTCGCAGTGCGAATGTGCGACGTCGACGACATTGACAGAAATAATTAGTATAGGGAGGACATGGATGGAGCTACACGGTATAACAAAGAATAGGACGGCTTCGGGCGAGCTGGTTTGGGACCATGTCCTCACAGAGGACAAAGAGGGGACAAAAGAAGATGGAGACCGAGTTTAAACACAATAAGAGAAGCTAACCCTCCAACTCTGCCAGGATCTATGATGTCGGTGCCATTTATAATCTATTTTTAAAAATTCATTCACCGGCAACTGAGTTGTTATTTTGACTCGTTCCTCTTAACTTTTGTAAGAACAGAAAGATTTCATTTTGAATTTACGGTTACTGTGGGAATAACTGAAATTCCACTTTCAAACAATATCTGTAACTATGTGTTTTAAGTGTTTCACCCACATTATTATGCATTTATTCACATCATGTGATATATAACTATACAGTATGCACCTGACGAGATGCAGCGAAATATGTCAGGCTATAAACCGTGCAACCCATTGTATGTGGCGTCTGTGATTAAATTTACCAAGGGAATACATTGCTTTGACCATATAAACAGTCTGTTGCGGGCAGGTTTTCAAGTTTTAATTTTACACGAAGGAGAGAGTTTCCCGTCTCCTCCTCATCACATCTAGCTCATGTGGATCTTAATGTGTGCCACGTGCACACAGAACCTTGCGGGGAGTGGTGGTAGCGCTGTGGCTAGCATGCATGTCTGCTGGTCTGGTGTAAATGTGTTTGAATCCCCATCGATACAGAGCATGATTTTTTAATGGCCGGAACTAAGTCTAAAACCTGATCGAGGGTTCTTTACTTTTACTTACCGATCTGAGGAAAACGTCGCAGTTAGCTACATCGCTGGCGAATGAATCAGTGAAGACATGGTAAGACAACACTACAGAAAGACAATGGAAGACAAGACTATAGAAAAGACAGTGGAAGACATGGCTATATAAAACAAGACTAGAGAAAAATAAAAGAATGGATGTTAAAACTTGAGAAAAGTCACAACTACAGATAAGACAATGCTAGACTAGACTAGAGGAAACACAATGCAAAACAAGACTTGCGAAAACAAGACTAGAGAAAAGACAACACAATAGAAGAACATAGACAAGGATACGCAAAACAAGACATCTCATTTGATGTATATGCTTTGGAGATTAATGTTTTCATATAGCTACAATGTTTTATACTTGTGTGATGTTTGATTGTCATTTCATAATGTTGTTATGTTTTACCATACGAATAAAGCAATTCTAAGAGTTTTACTTTCTCATTAATGCACTAATTATTCATATGCAGTCGGCATGGCCGAAAGGTTAAGAGTGTTCGATCTTAAACTTCCGATGCACTGATGCCGAGGTAAGGCGTTCAATTCATAAACTGGTATTAAGTTGCATTTCAACATTGCCTTCTCTTTCACACAGCAATGGCAAACTACAGATCGTAAAATTGTATAGACAATCAACCGGGGGTTGATGGCAACGTCCTGTAAAGGATATGTAACATTGTTACTGATTCATGTTTAGGTTTTCTTCTTTGTTCGCCTATGTTGTTGTTTTTGTTGTTGATGTTGTTGTTGTTGTTGTTGTTGTTATTGTTGTTGTTGTTGTTGTTGTTGTTGTTGTTGTTGTTGTTGTTGTTGTTGTTGTTGTTGTTGTTGTTGTTGTTGTTGTTGTTGTTGTTGTTGTTGTTGCGTTTGACATAATTTCGCTGCACCTATTTAAACCAGAGATGTGATATCTGCACATTTTACAGTAAAGTACCTCCTGTTGCCCGCTAGCCTATAGGTCACCTTTGGGCAAGGTGGAGTATCCGATGAGCCTACCTAGCAGGGTAGCATGAAACGTCCACGCTTATAGGCAATTCATGTGATGATGATGAACATGAAATCACTTAATAGGTGCTGCACTGAGCTGGAGTACAACCAACAGGTAGTTGTTGGTTGTAGTCTCAAGTTGGCTACACTAGGCAGAGGATATATGTGAAGGGTGAATACTACTAACCCCGACCTGTATGTTCGAGGCCAAGAAGGAAACAATGACTGATGAACTTATTTACATATGTCTAGCAAACTGTGAATCGATAACTCACAGAATATCACATGACCCCTGACCCAGATATCATTAATACTCACTGTTACACTACAGCAGTTCTTATCACTGTTATCGTTATCATCGCTGTTATATTTAAAATTCGGTGTTATCGCTACAGTCGCTGTAGTCGTTACTATCGTTGTTGTCGTTATCATCGGTTTATTATCGCTACAGTCATTGTTGTCGTTACCTCGATGTTGTCGCTACCATCGGTCTTATCGCTACAGTCGCTGTTGTCGCTATCATGGTGTTATTATCGCTACAGTCGTTGTTGTCGCAAACATCGGTCTTATCGCTACATTCGTTGTTGTTCTTACCATCGGGTTATCCCTGTTATCGTTAACATCGGTGTTATCGTTACCATCGCAATATTGTCACGGTTATCGTTAACATTGTTGGTATCGCAGTCATTGTTTATCCACGCTGATTACATTGTTTATGTAATAATGAGCAACATCAGCTCATCACCATCATGTGCCATCCCGGTAAGCGTAGACCGTCATGTTTTGTCATCTCACTCGATCACCAGAATCGTGGATCAGCTCAGTGTTCTTCTCTCGACCATACCACGTGGCAAAGCCATCCAGGTATTTACTTCTCTGCCGTCCCCTTGTTCTCTTACCCTCGATCTTGCCACTTGTCACCAAGTTCTCCAATTTATTTCTTCTCATAACGTGACCAAAATATTATGACTGACTACGTCTAATTTCTCTAATCAGTTTACGGTTTTCATGTTTCTTGTAGGATTTGGTCATCGGTTTTTCTGTCAGTCTATGGCATTCTTTGCATTCTCCTCAGAAACCACATTTCCACATCCTTCAGATGTTTTTCAGCCTGTTTGCTCATTGTCCACGATTCACATCCAAACAAAAGCACAGGTTCTATGTAACACCTCAACACTCTTGTTCTCGTTGCAAATAACATATTTTTATTGGTCAGTATGTTTTTCATATTGCAAAAGGCTTCCTTCGCCATGGCGATTCTTGATCTAATCTCTTCAAGGCATCTCCCATCAGACGTTATGACTGTTCCGAAATAATATCTGTCAGCTTCTCTTCAACGGCATCCACCAACTGCGCCCATGGCTTCACGTAAGCCTGATCGGGAGGCTAAACGGGTACTCCAACTTGCCCAAGGGTGTCCCGTAGGCTAGCGGAGGGAAGGAGGCACTTTACTTCTCGTTTGATAGGGGATACCCTTACCCCGTTACCCCGACATCAGCTGCGTGTCTTTGAATTCTGCTGCTGTAGTGAAAAAGAAAGAACATGTCAAAATCGTGACGAAAACTGCTCGTTTTTTATTATTACTTTTTAAAATAAAAACAACACAAGAATTATGTGTGTGTGTGTGTGTGTGTGTGTGTGTGTGTGTGTGTGTGGTTTTGTTTAATTGATCTGGTAGCAAGTTTCTAACCATGCCAATGTTGCTCGCGGAAATAACGTGATAGTATAATGAAAATAATAATAATAATAATAATAATAATAATAATAATAATAATAGAATAACAGTTTTATATGCCTTGAGACGCAATGGGCGTATGGCGCCAGACCCATATTTTGAATCGACCAATCGGCGCTCTTTGAGTGATGTGGTCAGTATCACACCTGCCGCCTTTAATTCCCAAGCCATTTTCGGACATCCATTTTAGGCAGATACGACCAGGCAGCTCAGGTCAATTGTAAACACCTGCCTTGGTGTAGATTCGAACTCATGACCACAGGTAGGCGTTTAGACACTACGTTACCACGGCTTCCATGGTTAAAGCTTATTTAAAAAAAAAAAAAAGACGGGACAAGACTTCTTGTGTATACTGAAACAATCTAACGACATATTCTTGTCATTGTATTTCAGTGGACGCAAATGTAATTTATTAAAGTGAGACACTCGAATACAGATGTGTTATCTCAATTTTACAAGAGAAATAACTCGCACTAGAGCACTAGAAACGTTTGCCTGTGGATCCTGACAAAAATCACTTAATGTTGTAATTGGACACCTATAATTGCTATTTATACATCAATTTATGAATGCTATCCTTTCTCGGATTTTTGGCTCCGATCAATGTGTAGTCTCTGCACTTGATCTTGCCAGAGCCACCTGCAGAGGCAGTCATCCGAATGACACATTGGGACATGGGGACCTGATGGGGCGGCTCTGGCCCTTGAGGGATGAGCGAGCCCTTATTTTTAAAAAAGAAAATTTCTCTAAAACTAAATTTCTTCCACTTTAAAGTTTAAACAATTCACAGTATCATCCAACAAGCATCCCATTTTACCAATGAGACTGAAACAGGTAGGTGTGTCTTCTGAGAGAGCAAGAGAGATAGATAGAGAGAGCAAGAGAGAGAGAGAGAAAGAAAGAAAGAGAGAAATAGAGAGAGAGAGAGAGAAGAGAGAGAGAGAGAGAGAGAGAGAGAGAGAGAGAGAGAGAGAGAGAGAGAGAGAGAGAGAGAGAGATCGCGCACGATCAAAATGCCGTAAAACAATCAAAAGTGCTGAAAATTAAGAATCTTTTGTTACAGGGGTCGTGGTTCTGAAAGGGGTCGGAGGCATTAATTAAGGTTCCATGTCATTGTGTCATTAGGATGACCGCCTCTGCGTGCGGCCCTGGCAAAGTCAAGCGCAGATTCCACACTTCTACTTTAGCCAAGGGGACCGAAAGGTGATATTCAGTGTGATAAGCCTTTGACAGGCCTGACAAAAATTTCGCAGAATCAAATACTCATTCTCATTGAAAGAACAGAACATCTAATGTAACATGAAGGTTGATAACAAAAATGCATTATTAAATTCTCCTCCTTATAAAACACAGCCAAGATTTTTTTTAAAAATGAAAAATCGACAAAAAATGTGTATATTGTCAATTATTGTTTATATATCTCTAGTTAATTTTGTAAAACATTTTATAAAAGATTATTACAAATATTAATTTGTTTAAATCACATAAGACACTTTTGAAGCTTTCAGTAACGTCCCTTTAAACAATAAATGTTAGAATGTTATGTCCCTTACTCCATTATAATTACATATGTTCCTATTAAGGTGGGTATTTTAAAAAAAAATTTTAAATACCTTTTCCTTAATCGAGAATGTTTTTTTTTTAAATAAGGGCTCGCTGCACCTTCAAGTAGCAGAACCTCCCCATCAGGTCCCCACGTTCCTATGTGTCATACGGATGACTGCCTCTACTAGTTGCCCTGGCAAGATCAAGTTCTTCTTCTACTGCATTCATCCCTGGTTGTTTTTTTTCCAGTCTCTCACTCTGACGTTATTATGTTGTACCTGTTTACAACAGAACTATTTTACTTGCGCCTGTTGGCCGAAACATCAGACTTTTGCGGACATTTGTTGACCGGGTTAACCTTCCCGGGTGTTTCGAAGGACATTTCACTTTCACTCTGACGATCTTGCATTGTGCCAGTTTACAGCAGAGCTACTTTACATGCGCCTTTAGGCCGACACATCCGACTTACGTGGGCATTTGTTGAACGGATTAACCTTCCCGGGTGTTTAAAGGGACATTCCACTCTTATTCTGAGACGGACATTTGACTCTCACAGTTGTGGTGTCATCTACATCCCAGCTGGTCAAGTTAGAACGGCCGAAGACATACCGGTCAACCCACTTCCGTATATTGCGCATTTCATTTGCCACAGGCCGCTCCCCACGCAAACCAGGAGAGGTCAGTCTGTATTCCGATTCGTGCGTCTGGGTCGCTTTCTCGACTCTTACAGTTGTGGTGTTATCCCTATACCAGCTGGCCCACCAAGAACAACCGGAGACATCCAGGTCGCCCTCAAGGAAAGGCAGGGGCAGACCATGGGCATTCTGCGCCATCCAAAGAGGCTTCCATAATTGCACAGCCGACACATAGCGCTTTGGTATTGGGCTCACCCAAGGAATCGTCACGTCCTGCACATGGGTGCTTATCCTCACTTCCGTATATTGAGCCCTCCGTTAAACACAAGCTCCTCCTCCAAAAACCAGGAGGGACCAATATGCAGACAACATCCACACAGAGAGCTTTCGCTTCTGACTTCCACGTAATGGATTTGCTAGCCAAGCAATATTCCATTTCGTGCCAATGGGACGCTTTTCCATCTTTGATATCGCTTACTCAATGAGCTTTAGATACTGACTGGGATGATTTTTTTCATCATTAATGCCCACACTGTAGTGGCACTTGCCGTCTTCACAGGCGTAAGGCACAAGGTAGGCTGCAGATACTGCTGTCTCAGCATCTCACCTCCATGCAGCAGAGGATGTGTAACGGCCAGGCCCTCACAACTGGGGGATATTGACTTAGAAGCGTTCAGCCATATCCCTCAGCTTAGAGCCGTAGAAAATATGTCTGGACCAAGCATGTAGTGACACCTTGCAAATTATTCGGACTTTATACGCAATGGATTTAGAATTCAAGGTATATTCCATTTTGTTTCAGTTTCGCTTCAACCCCACTGGAGAACAATTTACATACACACAATCTTTCGCGGAACAATCTGATGTTGGAATAAAAAAAAATTAATAATTTGTCATCGTAATTGTCCAGTCATGTCAATGTCAAATTTCATGAATATAATTTTTAAGTACTTTTCTAGAGGAATTACGATAGTTTATGAACAGATGATACGATAGTAATTGCAAAGTTCAGACTTTGTTATGTATGAATGTTGATATATTTTACTTGGCAAAACCAAGAGCTGTCGGGAAAGTAAAGCTTGCGCTTGCCAAAACCGGCTTGGCCCCCAAATAGCCTGTCAACGTCCTAGATACCTAGGGGAATGAAACTCGGGTTCATACAGGCAACAAACTCCGTTCTCATACTATCTGACATAATTTATTTACAGTATGCTGGCGAAGAATGGTTTTCACAGCCAGCTAACCTCGAGTTGCATATCACAGGAGTTCATAACAAAGCAATCATACATAATCATTACAACAAACTCTATCATCTATCTATCTAACACCCCTAAATACACTTGGGTTCAATCTATCAAGTCCCCCTTAAGTTAAGCCCTGTTGCTTCTTCGATGTCCAGTCGGCGTCTGCCCTCTAACGTGTCTCGGAAACGCCCTGTAACTCTCCTCGAGCTTCTCGTGGAACAGGTCCTGGCACGCGGTCAGCGGGTTCCTCCTGTGTCCACGGAGCTGTAGGCGAACTGACCTATCCTTCTCGAAGGCTCTAGATTGTTCGAGCATTCGAGTGTGTCTCCCTTGTATTGGGGTTATGTCCCTTCTCTAATTCCCTTCTATCTTTCTGTTCCTACCGACTCCATGTGAGACTGTGACACCTACTGAGCTTGCTAGTCGGCATCGGTTATGGTCAGAACTACGACGGTGTCTGGTCGTCCATACGACTCCGACTTTCGTTCTTGTTTAATGAAAACTATTTTTTCCCCAAATGCTTTCGCTTTTTGAGGCAATCCGAGAATTTCACCTCTAATGCCGCAATACGAATTCCCCCGTTTGTCACTGTTAATCATTACCTCTAGTTCTGAAAACCAACAAAATACAACCGAGGTCCTATTCCATTATTCCATGCACCTTTATTCAGGCAATCGAAGCCTGCTTTGAACACTCCAGAGCCAACTACCAGCTTTTTGATTGGAACAATTTTAATATGCACTATTGGAGCTGGAAATACCGCGGCTGCTGGCACCAGACTTGCTCTCCAATAGATTCTCGTTAAAGGGTCTGAAGTTACTCATTCCAATTACGGAGTCTCGATAGAGTCCCGTATTGTTATTTTTCGTCACCGTGCCGGTAGTGAGTAAGTTGCGCGCCTGCTGCCTTCCTTGGATATGGTAGCCGTTGCTCATGCTCCCTCTCCGGAATCGAAGCTTGATTCCCCGTTACCCTTTACAAACACGGTTAGGATGTCATGTACCATCGACATCTGATAGGTCAGAAATTTGAAAGATGAGTCGCGGGCATGTGTTGTATGACATCAAGAATGATGATGATCATTCATTTCAACCAGTGGGGTTGAAAGTATGGATCTGTGAGTTCTAAGATGGCTGATAAGACCTATTTTGGCTCGAAATGTTCTTTGACAATGTGGCCAAAGAATGCTTGACGTTCCAGGAGGAGAATCTCATGCAGTGGTTTTTCTGTCCAGTCTCTTCTTCATAACTCTTGCAGTCCTGGTTGCTTCACAAGTGTCCGCACCCATGCGTAATGATGTACGCCACGAATTTCGGTCTTTGACAGCAGTCTCCCAGGTGTCAAGATAAATTCTAAAAGCTTTCAGCGAGAGTGTCTTTAAAGCGTTTCCTCTGGCCGCGGTGTGAGTGTTTACCACAACGCAGCTTGTCGTAAAGAATTCGTTTAGGGAGCCTGTGATCTGGCATGCGAGTTAAGTGACCAGCCCAGCGAATCTGATTCTTCATTAGTAGAGTGTAGATACTGGGCATGGACGCTCTTTCTAGAACTTTAGTGTCTGGGATCTTGTCTTGCCATTTAATCTTCAATAGCCTAAAGACAAGACTAGAGAGAAGGCAATGGAAGACAAGACTATAGAAAAAACAATGCAAGACAAGAATAGAGAAAAGACAATGCAAGACAAAAGCATCGAAAACAAAACTACAGAAACAACAATAGAAGACATGCCTATATAAAACAAGACTACCAACAAAAAAAAAAAAATAGACGACAAGACTAGAGAAAAGACAATGAAAGATAAGACTAGAGAAAAAAACAAACAAACAATACAAGACTCGCGAAAACAAGTCTAGAGAACCGACAGCGTAAGAGAAGAATATAGAGAAGGATACGCAAGACAAGACATCTCATTTGATGTATAGGTTTTGCAGATTAATGTTGTTGTCATGCAGCTACAATGTGTATAATTGTGTGCTGTTTGATGGACATTGTACAATGGTGTTATGTTTTACCATACGAATAGAGTCATTCTTAAGAGTTGTAATTTCTCATTAATGCACTACTTATTCATAAGCAGTCGGTGCTCTCACTCTTAAACTTCCGTTGCACTGATGGCGATGTAAGGCGTTCAATTCCCAAACTTGCATTAAGTTGGACTTCATCGTTGACTTTTCTTTCACAAATTAATGGCAAATTACTGAACGTAAAATTTTATAGAAAATCAGTTGGGGGTTGATGGCAAGGTCCTGTAAACGAGATGTAACATTGTTACTGATTCATGTTTAGGACGTCTTCTAGGTTTGTTTTTGTTGTTGTTGTTGTTTTGACATAATTATGTTGCACCTGTTTAAATCAGGGCTGCAATATCTGCACATTTTGATGGTAGGTACACCCTTTCCCCCGCAAGCCTATGGGTCACCTTTGAGCAAGATGGAGAACCCCATAAGCCTACCTAACAGGGCAGCGTGAAACGCCCATGCTTATGGGAATTTCATTTGATGATGAAGAACATGAAATCACTTAATAGGTGGTACAATGAGCTGGAATTCAACCGACAAATACTTGTTGGTTATAGTATCAAGTTCCCTACAATAGGCAGAGGATGTCTTTATAGGGTGGGTACCTACTATCCCCGACCTGTATGGTCGAGGCCAAGAAGGAAAGCAATGACTGACTAACTTATTTACATATGTCTAGCTCACCGTGAACCGATAACTCAGAATATCACATGACCCATGAAACAGATATCATTAATACTCGCTGTTACACTGTAGCAGTTCTTATCGCTGTTATCGTTACCATCGCTGTTATCGTTAAAACTCGGTGTTGTCGCTACAGTCGTTGTTGTAGTTACCATCGATGTCTGTCGCTAATATCGATGTTGTCACTACAGTCGCTGTTGTTGTTACCATCGTTGTTGTTGAAACCATCGGTGTTGTTATAGCTACAGTCATTGATGTCGCTACCATCGGTTTATTATCGCTACAGTCGTTGTTGTAGTTACCATCGACGTTGTCGCTAGCATCGGTCTTATCGCTACAGTCGTTGTTGAGCTATCATCGGTGTTATTCTCGCTACAGTCCTTGTTGTTGTTACCATCGGTGTTATTATCTGTGAAGTCGTTGTTATCGCTACCATCGGCGTTATTATCTCTAAAGTCGTTGTCGTTACTTTCGGAGTTATTTTCTGTACAGTCGTTGTTGTCGCCAGCATAATGTTGTTATCGCTACAGTCGTTGTTTAGATCAAAATGCCGTGAAATAATCAGAAGTGCTGAATATTAAGGATCATTTTTAAGGGCTCGCGTTTCCCAAGGGGGTCAAAGCCACCCATCAAGATCTCAAGTCATCATGTAACCATGTAACTGATGCCTTAGCATGGTTGACAATGGCACTGGCATCCGCACACCATGAGGAAATTCGACCTAGTTCGCCTTGCATATCATTGGCAACCGCCAGTCAATCTCGACCCTGTCGGTATACGAGAATGTCATCAGCAAACGACAGAGTCCTACCCCTCCCGTCCAACTGTTGTTCAGTGATCGGCACCGCATACACGTGGCCTTGAAAAGATCAAGCGCACATTCTACACTTCTAACTAAGCCAAGGTGCCGGGAGGCGATACTAAGGATGTTTGGCCTATCACAGGCCGGACAAAAAGAAAGACCTAAAAGGGAGAAGAAAGGTAATGACAGAAATAAATAGTATAGGGAGGACATGGGTGGAGCTTCATGGTATAACTAAGGATAGGGAGGACATGGATGGAGCTGCATGGTATAACTAAGAATAGAGAGGACATGGATGGAGCTGCATGGTATAACTAAGAATAGGGAGGACATGGATGGAGCTGCATGGTATAACTAAGGATAGGGAGGACATGGATGGAGCTGCATGGTATAACTAAGGATAGGGAGGACATGGATGGAGCTGCATGGTATAACTAAGGATAGGGAGGACATGGATGGAGCTGCATTGTATAACTAAGGATAGGGAGGACATGGATGGAGCTGCATGGTATAACTAAGGATAGGGAGGACATGGATGGAGCTGCATGGTATAACTAAGGATAGGGAGGACATAGATGGAGCTGCATGGTATAACTAAGAATAGGGAGGACATGGATGGAGCTGCATGGTATAACTAAGAATAGGGAGGACATGGATGGAGCTGCATGGTATAACTAAGAATAGGGAGGACATGGATGGAGCTGCATGGTATAACTAAGAATTGGGAGGACATGGATGGAGCTGCATGGTATAACTAAGGATAGGGAGGACATTGATGGAGCTGCATGGTATAACTAAGGATAGGGAGGACATGGATGGAGCTGCATGGTATAACTAAGGATAGGGAGGACATGGATGGAGCTGCATGGTATAACTAAGAATAGGGAGGACATGGATGGAGCTGCATGGTATAACTAAGGATAGGGCGGGAGAGTTCTCCCTTTTGCGAAATCAAAGATGTTCATTAGCGTCGCAAATAGATACGCCGAGTCAATCATCATCCGAGACGAGCGACCAGCGAGTGCGATCTTTGATCTCTCAAAGCACGCCCGAAGAAGACACTCCGTTTTGTTTAATCCTGACGTTAAATTTGGACACCGTCAACTAATCAACAAACAACTTGACGGATGACAATTTTTTATTCAAAACAAAAAATGCAACTTTGCTGCAGCATTCCCGTTACGCATACAGAATAATTCTGTTTACCACTCTTTAAATTACCGGCAACTGAGTTGTTATTGTGACTCGTTCCTCTTAACTTTTGGGCAAACAGAAAGATTTCATTTTGAATGTGCGGTTACTGTGGGAATAACTGATGGTCCATATTCAAACAATATACGTGACTATGTGTTTTAAGTGTCTCAGCCAAAGTATTATGCACTTCATGTTCTCTAAGTCCACAGTATGCACCTGACGAGATGCAGCGAAATATGCCAGGCAATAAACCATGCAACCTATTGGATGTGACTTCTGTGTTTAAACCCACCAAGGGAATACATTATTTTGAACGTATACACAATCTGTTGTGGGTGGGCTTTCTAGTTTCGATATTGCACAAATGAGGGAGTATCCCGTCTACTCTTCGTCACTTCTAGCTCCTGATTATCTTAATGTGTGCCACGTGCACGCAGTACCTTGTCAAGTGGTGGTAGCGCTGTGGCTAGCATGCATGTCTGCTGGTCTGGTGTACATGTGTTTGAATCCCCATAGATACGGAGCATTTGTTTATGACCAGAGCTCAACCTAAAACCTGATCGAGAGTTCTTTACTTTTATTTACCGATCTAGGAAAACGACGTAGTTAGCTACATCACTGGCTGATGGATGAGTGAAGCCATGGCAAGACAAGACTATAGAAAAGGCAATGGAAGACAAGACTATAGATAAGACAATGGAAGACAAGACTATAGAAAAGACAATGGAAGACAAGACTATAGAACAAATCTATGGAAGACAAGTCTATAGAAAAGGCAATGGAAGACTAGACTATAGAAAAAACTATGGAAGACAAGTCTATACAAAAGGCAATGTAAGACAAGACTATAGAAAAAACAATGGAAGAGAAGACTATAGAAAGGACAATGGAAGACATGTCTATAGAAAAGACAATGCAAGACAAGAGTAGAAAAAACAAAACAATGGAAGACAAGACTAGAGAAAAAACAATGCAAGACAAGACTCGCGAAAACGAGACTAGAGGAAAGACAAGAGTGAAGAAACGACAATGCAAGACAAAAGTATAGAAAAGAAAACCAGAGCGAAAGAAAAAAAAAAGACCAGAGAACAAACACTAGAAGATAAGACTAGAGAAAAGACAACATAGGTCAAAACTAGTGAAAAGACAATGCAGGATGAGACTAAAGAAAAGGACAATAAATCATTCGCTTAAAATTCGACAGGGTCACAGGGTCGACTTCATTGCACCGGGTTTTTATACCGTATGCTTCGGTCTCTTTCCGCAGCGCGAACAAAGCACGAACTCCGTAGCTCTAGCGACGACCCACAGGAGTCTCCGAAAAGTTTTACTCGTCAACCGAAGAACACGGCCCGGAATCGAACCCACAACCTTCGAGTCAAACGGCTTGACCTATTCGCCATGGATACTCCTTGAAAAGGACAATGCAAGACAAGACTAGAGGAAAGACGATGCAAGACAAGACTAAAGAAAAGACAATGCAAGACAATGATAGAGGAATGAAAATGCAAGACAAGACTCTCGAAAACAAGACTAGAGAAAAGACAACACAGGAGAAGAATATAGATGAGGATACACAAGACAAGACATCTCATTTGATGTATATGTTTTGCTTATTAATTTTGTGTTCGTACAGCTACACTGTTTTATAGTTGTGTGATGTTTGATGGTCATGTCATAATGTTGTTATGTTTTACCATATGAATAAATCAATTCTAAGAGTTGTATTTTCTCATTCATGCACTGCTTATTCATGAGCAGTCGACTTGGCAGAACGGATAAGAGCCGCTCGCTCTTAAACTTCCGGTGGACTGTAATCAATCCCTAAACTGGCATTAAGCTGGACATCAGCGTTGACTTCTCATTCACAAAACAATGGCAAACTACTGAACGTAAAATGTTATAGAAAATCAATCGAGGTTGATGGCAACGTCCTGTAAAGGACATGTAACATTGTTATTGATTAATATTTAGGTCTTCTTCTTCGTTCGTTTATGTTGCAGTTGTTGTTGTTGTTGTTGTTGTTGTTGTTGTTGTTGTTGTTGTTGTTGTTGTTGTTGTTGTTGTTGTTGCTGCTGCTGCTGCTGTTGTTCTTGTTGTTGACATAATTGCGTTGCATCTGTTTAAATCAGAGTTGCGATATCCGCATATTTCGAAGTAAGGGACATCCTTCCCCCGCTAGCCGATGGGTCACCTTTAGGCATGGTGGAGTACCCGATAAGCCTACCTAGCAGGGTAACATGAAACGTCCACGCTTATAGGCACTTCATGTGATGATGATGAGCATGAAACCACTTAATAGGTGGTGCATTGAGCTGGAGTACAATCGACAGGATGTTGTTGGTTATAGTCTCTAGTTCGCAATAGTAGGCAGAGGATTTCTTTATGGGGTGAATATCTACTATCACCGACTAGTATGGTCGAGGCTAATGACCAACTACCTTATTTATTGATGTCTAGCACACCATGAATCGATAACTCACAGAATATCACATGACCCCTGACCCAGATATCATTAATACTCCCTGTTATCGTTATCATCACTGTTATCGTTAAGATTCGGTGTTCTGCTACAGTCGTTGTTGTAGTTACCATCGTTGTCTGTCCCTAATATCGGTGCTGTTGCTACAGTCGCTGTTGTCGTTACCATCGTTGTTGTCAAAATCATCGGTGTTATTATAGCTACAGTCGTTGTTGTCGCTAGCATGGTGTTGTAATCGCTACAGTTGTTGTTTTGTTATCATCTATATTGTTGCTACGATAGCTTTTATCGCTACAATCTTTGTTCTTACCATTGCTATTATTATCTCTACAGTCGTTGTTGTCCTGATGTCAGGTCTTAGTCAGATATGACTGAGCTACCGTATAATAGTAGACGGTACTACCTGGTTTCTGTTAGCGCCGAACGTTGGGCGGCGCTTACCAAACCCGACACCCCACATTGTGCCAACGGCTTCGGGCGGAAGAGCGCAATTGGGAGGGTACAAGCCTTACCCTGGTGCTAGGAAATGCAAGCTAAAGACAAAATTGTCATGGCAGGGCAGACCAGGCCCTAAGCCTTGGTTGGCGACTGGTCTAGGATCGAAGCTCCGACAGGCGGACAGTTAGAGCATTGCTTTGCTGATCCGGCAGCTTCTGCAGCTTGTCTTGTTCCAGATGTAGGGGTGTTACCTTTCCTCTGGAGTGAACTAGGCAGGCCGAGAGAGGGATCATGCTGCATGGGCAACACATGATCTCTATATTTTAGCCCAGGCTTTGTGCTATGGAGAGGCAATAACTCCATCCCTGGTCTTAACTGGTCTCGGAATCAAAGCGAGAGGCAACTGTTACGGGTTATAAGTCCTTGTCAGTTGGCGTAGACATGGGGCGCCACGCGTTGCCTCTGACGGTGGGAGACACCTATAGGTGTCACTGATCAGCTACCGCCCGCCTCAAGCTGGGCAGCCCCCAGCCAATTGGGTGCTGATCCGCCACAGCCTGCCTGCTTCAATGGGTGCTTGGGGCTAGGACAAAATCTGAATCGCAGGCTGTAAAACCAATGCACCAGGTACAAACAAAAATAAAAATAGAAACCTCAAGCTACGGCTTGCAACCTGGAACGTGAGAACCATGTGTCCAGGATTTTCCACTAACTTGACCAATATTGACGATGTGAGAAGAACGGATGTGATTGATGCCGAACTCAATCGTCTTAACATTGATATTGCTGGCCTGCAGGAGACTCGCTCAGGGTCACTCAGGGAAAACAACTACACCTTTTTCTGGAAGGGTAGAGGTCAGGCAGAAAAAAGGCAACACGGTGTGGGCTTTGCAGTGAAGAATTCGCTACTGGGAATGATTGAAATTCCAGCAGGAGGAAATGAAAGACTATTGTCCCTGCGCTTGGCAACCTCTTGTGGGTTTGCCACCATTATTACTGCATATGCACCGACACTCGATTCCTCTGATGATGTGAAGGATTTGTTCTATGAGGAGTTAGACTCCGTGATCAAGGCAGTTCCAAAATCTGACTACATTTATATGCTCGGTGATTTCAATGCTCGTGTGGGCAAGGACTCGAGTTCATGGCCAGTGTGCCTTGGAAAATACAACATCGGTCGCATGAATGAAAATGGGCAAAGGCTGCTGGAGCATTGCACCAGTAATGACCTATGTATTACAAACTCTTTTTTTAAAACAAAAGAGATGCATAAGGTCACATGGAAACATCCAAGATCCGGCCATTGGCACCAGCTGGACTTCATCATCACACGGAGACAACATCTGAACCATATATCATTGACTCGTAGTTATCACAGTGCTGACTGTGATACGGATCATTCTTTGGTTGTTGCAGGGGTTAGACTGAGACCAAAGAGAATCTACACAGCTAAACACAAATCTAGCCCCAGGATAAATATTATTAACACTCATGATCCTGAAAAGTGCTTTCAGTTTCAACAGCAACTTGAAGACGCTTTCACTGATACACCAGAAAATTGTACAGTAAATGAAAAGTGGGGTCAAATTAAGGAAACTCTTTATAAAACTGCCGTAGGGGTTTACGGCACTGTGGATCATAAGAGGCAGGACTGGTTTGCGGCCAACAGCGAGACTCTGCAGCCCTTGATTGATAAGAAGAAGAAAGCTCTCTTAAGAAACAAGGAAAGACCAACGCGTAACACTCTGAGTGAGCTAAGGCAAGCTAGGAAGGATGTGCAAAAGGCTGCCAGGCAGTGTGCAAATGATTATTGGATCAAGTTATGTGAGTCCATTCAAATCGCAAGTGATAAGGGAAACATAAGAAGCATGTATGAAGGAATAAAGAAAGCCTGTGGTCCAGTGATCAAAAGAAGTGCACCATTGAAAACCTTGACTGGAGAAATCATCACTGACAAGAAACGGCAGATGGACAGATGGATAGAGCACTATTTGGAGCTTTACTCAAGTGAGACCAAACTAGCGGATGATGCCCTCAACGCCATAGAGGCTCTACCAACTCTTGACCACCTGGACACACTTCCCACCATAACAGAAGTTAAGTGTGCTATAAATGAACTTGCATCTGGCAAGGCTCCAGGTAAGGATGGGATTCCAATAGAGGTTATCAGGAGTGGGCAAGACACACTCACTATACAGATCCACCAGCTAATAGAGCTATGCTGGCGTGAAGGACAAGTCCCACAGGATTTCAAAGATTCAAGCATCATAACACTGTACAAGAACAAGGGCGATCGGAGCGACTGCAACAACTATAGGGGTATCTCACTTCTGTGTATTGTTGGAAAAGTATTTGCCAGAATTGTTCTGCGCAGACTTCAAGTCCTAGGAGATCAAGTCTACCCCGAATCACAGTGTGGCTTTCGACAGAACCGGTCTACCACTGATATGATATTCTCATTGCGACAAATGCAAGAAAAATGCCGTGAACAGAATCAACCACTGTTTATTGCCTTCATCGACCTCACAAAGGCATTTGATTTGGTCAGTCGTGAGGGTTTGTTCAAGGCACTAAAGATGATTGGCTGCCCACCAACTCTTCTGTCCATTGTGGAATCGTTCCACACAGGCATGAAGGGTATAATCAAGTTTGATGGTGCAACTTCTGAAGAATTTGAAATCAAGAGTGGAGTTAAGCAAGGTTGTGTACTAGCCCCCACCCTCTTTGGAATATACTTTTCACTTCTACTGAAATATGCATTTCGTGATCAGGATGGTGGTATATACATTCACTCACGCTCAGATGGCGGCCTCTACAATGCTCAGAGATTGAAGGCTAAGACCAAAATTAGGAGGGTACTGATCAGAGAGTTGCTTTTTGCAGATGATGCTGCAGTTACGACCCACTCTGAGGAAGAATTGCAATGTCTACTATCTGCATACTCCAATGCTTGTTCTGAATTTGGTTTAACAATTAGCAAAAGGAAGACACAGATTATGTCACAAGGTGCACATGGGGTACCATCAATCTTTATTGACGACGCCGAACTAGAGATAGTAGACCATTTTACATATCTAGGATCAGTGGTAAATAGCAAATTATCCCTAGATCAGGAAATCAACATCCGGATTGGTAAGGCAGCAACAACAATGAACAGGTTAAGAAAAAGAGTCTGGGAGAACAGGAAGCTTACTGCCAAAACAAAAGTCCTTGTCTATCAAGCCTGTGTCCTTAGTACTCTTCTCTATGGCAGTGAAACCTGGACAACGTACTCACACCAAGAGAACAATTTAAACAGCTTTCATATGCGGTGTCTGCGAAGAATTCTTGGTATTAAGTGGCAAGACAAAATCACAAATACTGAAGTATTGGAAAGATCAGGTTGTGTGACAGTTTATTCCATGCTCAGTCTTCGTAGACTTAGATGGATAGGACATCTTAGGAGATGGATGATGGTAGAATACCAAAGGATATCTTTTTTGGTGAATTACAGATGGGTAAGAGATCTCAGGGTCGGCCTCTACTACGATACAAAGATGTGTGTAAGCGGGACATGATTGATACAGGCATTGATAATGCACATTGGGAGCAAGTCGCCGCTGAACGTGTTGCATGGAGGGCAAATATCAGAAATGGAATAAAGTCAAAGGAGAAAATTATTGCAGAAAAGTCACACATCAAGCGTTTGAGACGTAAGATGGTGCATGATGGTGGAAATGACCACGTGTTCAGATGCACCCACTGTGAACGGGCATTTACAGCGCAGATTGGCCTTATCAGTCACACTCGCTACCGCCAAAGTTAAAAGTTATTATGCCTTTTTAAAGCACAAACTATCGTCTGTCAAGACGGCAAGGTTCCAATGGCAATGGCGTTGTTGTGGCTAATATCTGACGTATGGCTACAGTTCTTGTTGTTACCAGCACCATGATAGCTCTAGTGCTTCCACATTGATGTGGATGGGCCTTAGGTTCATACCAGAATACGATCAGCGTTGCCAGTTGTGGGTTGTGCTCAACATTTAAATCTCAAATCCCGAAACAAACAAATAAATCAATCTAATTATTGCTCGCTGGACTTTAGGCGGTTTGGTGTGCCTTGCCAGTGAGAAGACCTGATCATTCGGGGCCACATCGATTGATGGATGTCAGTCGCAGCTATCGGGCAAATCTTGAGCTATAGCCTACGATGGGTGACGTTGAAATTCTGTGTGATAATTTGATTGGGCCCAGCGTGTGCCGCGTGGTCTAGTAGTTACACACCCGCTTCCCACGCCGGTGATCCGGGATGTGTTTCCGGGTCCCGTCAAGGATATGCAGTACTGACGAGCTCAAACGAGAGCGAAACTCGAGTCTAGTGCTTCCATATTGACGTGGATGGGCCTTCTTAGGTTCATACCAGAATACGATCAGCGTTGCCAGTAGTAGGTTGTGCTCAATATTTAAAGCTGATTACATTGTTTATGTAATAATGAGCAATATCAGATACATGTCCTTGAATGCTGCTGCTGAAGCGAATAGAAAGAACATGCCAAAATCGTTTCTAAAACTGCTCGCTCTTTGTATTACATTTAAAAATTTAAAAAAACAATACAAGAAGTATTTTTTTTTACTGGTGGTTTTGTTTATTTGATCTGGTAGCAAGCTCCTAACCATGCCAATGTTGCTAGCGGAAATAACATGATAGTATAATAAAACTATTATTAATAATAATCATGTTAATAATAAACTTCTTCTTCTTCAGCGTTCAGAGCCATTGAGGTTCTTTGCTGCAGATACAATCCGTCTCCATTTGTCTCTCTGTAATAATAATAAATTGGCAGCTTTACACACCTTGAGACGCAATGGGCGTATGGCGCCAGACCCATATTTTCAATCGACCAATCGGCGCTCTTTGGGTGATGTGGTCAGTATCACACCTGCCGCCTTTAATTCCCAAGCCATTTCCGGATATCTATTTTAGGCAGGGACGACCAGGCAGCTCAGCTCAATTGTAAACATCCGACCCGGTGTAGATGGGAAATCATGACCACAGGTCGGCATTTAGACACTACGCTACCGCGGCTACCGTGTTTAAAGAATATTTACAAAAGTAAAAAATAAAGACGAGACAAGACTTCTTGTGTAAAGTGAAACAATCTAACGAAATATTTTCGTGAATGTAATTCATTGGACGAAAGTTTAATTTCTTGAAGGTAGACAATCAAATACAGATGCATTATCTACATTTTACAAGAAAAATTACTCACACTAGAGCTCTAGAAACGTTTGCCTGACAAAGATCAAGTTCTGACAAAAATGATGTTCTGACAAAAATCACGTCATGTTTGAATAGGACACCGATTATTTCTATTGAAATCAATTTATGAATGTATTCCCTTTTCGGCATGTTGGCTGAGATCAAAGTGTAGTATCTGCACTTGATCTTGCCAGGGCCACCAGCAAAGGCAGTGATCGGAATGACACACAGGAACGTGGGGACATGATGGGGCAGTTCTGGCCCTTGGGGGAACAGCGAGCCCTTATTTTTTTTTAAAATATAAAAAGAATTCTCTAAAACTAGATTTCTTCCAAATTAAACAATTAATAGTATCACGCAATGACCATACATAAAAGTGACAACAAGTGTCCTGTTTACCAATTAGATTGAAACAGGTAGGTGTGTCTTCTAAGAGAGAGAGAGAGAGAGAGAGAGAGAGAGAGAGAGAGAGAGAGAGAGAGAGAGAGAAGAGAGAGAGAGAAAGAGTTTGTGTGTATCAAGGAGCTGGATAGGTATAAGTAGGACAAAGACAGAGGAAAGGAAAGGACAGAGACAGGACAATGATCAAGACCTTTACAAGAGAATAGATAGAGAAAGACAGTATAAGGAGATAGAACTCCAAACAACATTAGGACAAGACCTAGACAGGACACGCACGTGTCATAGCTAGGACATGAATAGGACATGACGGGATTAACTCCCGTGATAGGACAGAGTACGGTAACCACGGGGACTACCCGTAAACAGACTGAACAGTAGTACAGCTGTAGGTTAACGAGGACGGGACTACTGGACTACGTGACAAGTGACTCAGCACGAGAACTGAGGACGAATAGCTGAACCAGACCTGTAAATTCAGGCAGACCGGACCTGACAGTTAGAGCGACAAGACCTGTGTGCTTACTCTCGCCATCTGTGTAGTTTAGAGAGGGCATAGTTATACGTAGCGAGTGTAAAGAATGTATTTGAGTATTTAATGCCATTTGTGTATGCTCGAGAAGCGAGCTGTATATTATGTAGAATAAATCCTGATTCATGATTTACCATTCATACGAAACGTGTTTTGTGATCGTGAGGTATGAATGAAGTAACCAGTATGCTTGTGTAAATTCAGGTTGTTGACAAGAGAGAGAGAGAGAGAGAGAGAGAGAGAGAGAGAGAGAGGAATAGGGAGGGAGGGAGAGGGGGGAAAGAGGGATAGAGAGAGGAGTGGGAGAGGGTGAGAAAGGGCCACAGAGAGAGGGAGAGAGAGTTAGAGAGAGAGAGAAGGAGAGCGTGCTGAGAGAGGGGAGAAAGACATCGAGAGGGAGGGAGATAGAAAGAGTGAGATAGAGGGAGAATAAGAAATAGAGAGAGAGAGAGAGAGAGAGAGAGAGAGAGAGAGAGAGAGAGAGAGAGAGATCAAAATGCCATGAAACAATCAAAAGTGCTGAATATTAAGGATCGTGTTGTCTTTTTAATGGGCTTTCGTTTCCCAACAAGGTCAGAGGCGCTCATGAATGTCCCACGTCGAATCATTCGGGTGTCTTCCTCTGTATGCGGTTATAGCAAGATCAAGCACAGATTCTACGCTTCAATCTAAGCCAAGTGGCGATATTAAGGATGTTAGGCCGTTTACAGGCCTGACAAAAATAGTTTATGACATGCTCTTCGCAGTAACGTGTTATCGAAAGCAACACACACACACTCATAATGAAATATCAAGGGAAAATAGAAAAATGAATCACGAAATAATCATCCTTATAGCATAAGACCATTAAGTTTGTAAAAAATTTTTAATGTGACTTAAATTTCTATTTCATTATTTATGGAATCAATATCTGTAAATAATTTCTATAAATGTTTGATAAATTTTGCATAAATCATACAGTTATTTCAATAAAATAATATATTTATGCTACTTTGAGTATGTCCCATAAAATAATAACTGTTATAAAGTTAAGTCCCTTGCCACTATTTTAATTACACGTGTTTCTTTTCATGTGTGTGTGGGTTTTTTTTTTAAATAACTTTTCTTTAATCAAGAATTTCTGTTTTTTTTAAATAAGAGCTCGCTGTTCCCCCAAGAACCAGAGCCGCCCCATCAGGTCCCCACGTCCCTGTGTGTCATTCCGATGACTGCCTCTGCTGGTGGCCCTGGCAAGATCAAGTGCAGATACTACACTTTGATCTCAGTCAAAAGGCCGAGAAGGGATAGCATTCATAAATTGATTTAAATAGAAATAATATGTGTCCCATTCAAATATTACGTGGTTTTTGTCAGAACCTACATGCAATCGTTTCTAGTTCTCTAGTGTGAGAATTTGTTCAAGGATATTGGGCTGTGTCAGACAGGGTATTATTGGTAAAATTAATCGGTAGTCGTTTTAACATAAACATGATTCAATTAAATGCCTAAACAGGAGAAAGTGGCGAAAATGGTATCGGGGAATTTTATGACGTCATGGAGCTGCTTTGAAGAAATGTAAAAATTCAGAAAAAAATATCATTATCGGTGACATCAAAGCAAAGGTAGGAAATCAAGGCTATGGATGTCCAGTAGGATACGATGGTTTGGAGGAGAGAAACGAAAGAGGATACAGACTTGTACGAGGGCGAGTCAATAAATATGTCTCACAGTTCTGTGGGATGGCAGGTAAATGTAGTTGGTGTTTTCTACAGGTGTCATTGGGTGACAGCAACATCGAACTTTATATTCCTGTTCGTCAGGTGGCACTACGTGTCTCATGCGCATGCGCTGCGCATAAACAAAATGGCGACTGTACTTAGGAGAATACAACCAAAGGGCAAAGTGCTGTTGTACGTTTTTTTTGTGTGGTAAAAGGACTGCCTGAAAAGGACATTCATAAGGACATGTTTCCTGTTTGTGTTGATAAATATTTGTCACGTAAAGTGGTGCATAGCTGGGTAGGAAATTTTTATGAAGGATGCTCTAAAATTGTTGACGAAATCTGATCTGGTCGCCCTATTGAGATTGCAACAGAAGCATCCGTGCAGCGGGTGGAGGAGATGATTAGAGGTGACAGGCGAGTAACGATAGACTCTGTAGCATCTGCAATAGGGTGCACACATGGTTTAGCATACAGCATAATGCATGATCGATTGAAATTTAAGAAAGTGTGCTCAACGTGGGTACCCAGACTATTGAAGGAGGAACACAAAATGAACCGATTTGGCTTGTCCTTGCATCATCTCTGTCGATACGAAAATGAAGGAGAACACATGCTGAACAGGATTGTTACTGGAGACGAATCATGGGTGCATCACTACCAGCCCGAATCAAAGAGTGCTTCAATGCAATGGAAACATCCTTCTTCGCCTTGTGTCCAAAATTTCAAGGATACGCCATCAGCAGGGAAGGTTGTGCTGACAGTGTTGTGGGATTGTCAAGGAGTGCTTTTAACGAATTTCAAGAAGAAATGTGACAATGTGAATTCTGAATCTTACTGTGAAGTTCTATCGATGCTTCATGATGCATTTCGACGAAAATGTCCAGGACTGTTGACTAGAGGATTGTTGCTTCTTCATGACAATGCCAGATCACATACTGCTCGGTGAACTCTGGAATAAATTAACAAACTAAGGTGGGAAGTTCTGGAACATCTATCTTACAGCCCCGATATAGCCCTTAGCGATTTCCACCTTTTAGTCCACTGAAAATTCACCTTGGCGGGAGACATTTCGCGAATGACGCCGAAATTGAAAGTGAAGTGAAAACGTGGTTTAGAAAACAGAGCACGCAGTTCTACGGTGCCGGTTTGGGAGGACTGATAAAACGGTGGGATAAGTGCATCAATGTTGGGGGAAATTATGTTGATAAATAAAGGGACAATTTATGTATAAAAATAAACTTGTTTCACGTTGTTATCTTATTTAGTTATTTTTCTACAGCCATTTGTGACTTACTTACTGACTTCTCCTCGGAAAATGAAATCTAGATTTTTTTCTCTTTCAAATCATACCAATGTTGATCACGGAAATGTCATAATAATAATAATAATAATAATAATAATAATAATAATAATAATAATAATAATAATGTTAATTAATGTTTTGCATATCCTTTACAGGACATCGCTGTCAACATCAGCATATTTCAGCTAATTGTTGATTTCTTTGCAAGATTACGCTCAGTAGTTTCCATTGCTTTCTGACCGGCCGGCTCACATACCCCGTAAGTTACAGACGCGATTCGAACCACTGCTAATTCTCACCGTCGAGAGTATACGAGATTACGGAGAAAAGTCGCTAACCTCTAGGCCAGTAAGCCGGCAATAATAATAATAATAATAATAATAATAATAATAATAATAATAATAATAATAATAATAATAATAATAATAATAATAAAAGAATGACAGTTTTGCACGCCTTGAGACACAATGGCCGTATGGCGCCAGACCAATATTGTGAATCGACCAATCGGCTCAAATGTTTCAAAGAAAGAAAGCAAAGAACACTCCAGAGTATATAGTAATAGATAGAGAAATACGTCACATGTGCAGAGTTGCCAAAGAAGAGTGGCTGCAGAAACATTGCAAAGAAATGGAGGATCTGGAAATAAAACACAATATGAAAGAATTATATGAACATACAAAAAGATTTACAAAGAAGAAAAGTAATATAACAGGAAACGGTTGTATCAGATGAAAAAATGGAGAAATTATAATTAATAACACTGACATAATAAAAAGATGGACAGAGTACACAGAAGATTTATTCTGAGACAACAGGGTCAATAGACCTACATTATATAATACTCAAGATGGACCAAAAATATTAACCGCTGAAGTAGAAAAGGCTATTAAAAAGATGAAAGAAGGACAGGCTGCAGGTTCTGACAAGATAACAACAGAAATGATAAAATCCTTATCCAGCTTTGGCATTGAAATTATCACAGAATTTTGTAATGATATATATAATACTGGGTACATCCCCAAGGACTTGAAAACATCCATTTTCATCACACGACCGAAGAAGCCAAGAGCTGTTGATTGTGAGGATTACAGAACTATTATCTCAGTGGTTCTCAACCTTTTTTGGCCCGTGCCCCACTTCACCATATTTTCAGAACGCCATTCCCCCCTTTCGTATTTCCTAACTAAATATCGCACCCCACCCCTGTACAGTATACGTAATAATGGAAGCTAAATTTAATAGCACATACTAAAACAAGTCTAGACGTCCACATAAAGCATGATTTGTGGGTCTACTTACTTTATAAAATGAATTTTAGAAGGGTGAGACGTACAGAACCGTAAAGTATGAAGGGAAAAACAATATCAAGTAATCGGTTCTTGTATTACGCGATCTTGAAATAATCTTAATTCCCCCCCCCCCCCACTCCTTAAAACCCTAAAATTCTCCCCTGGGGGGGGGGGGGAATTCCCCACCGGTTGAGAACCACTGTATTAGCTTAATGAGCCATATAACTAAGATAATACTCAAGGTCATACAAGAAAGAATTCAACATAAAATATTAGAGGAAGTAGCTGAAGAACAATTTGGGTTCCGCAAAAACAGCAGTACCAGAGGACCAATTATCTGTTTGAGGATGTTAATTGAAAAATATATAGAAGTTCAAAAAAGTATATATGTTTGTTTTATAGAAAGCTTTTGATAGAGTACAACATGAACGACTAATTACGTGCCTTCAGGATATAGGAGTAGATGGAAAGGACATCAGACTTATTAGTAACTTGTACTGTGAACAAGTGGCGTCTATTAGATGTGGTAATAACTATTAGTCACCTATAGAGATAAAAAGAGGAGTACGGCAGGGATGTGTACTGTCCCAAAGCCTCTTCAACTTATACACAGAAAGAATTTTTAAACAAGCTGAAATGCCTTGACTCAGCGTCAATGGAAGAATCATAAACAATCTTAGATATTCTGACGATACCGTGTTACTAGCAGAAAGTGAGCAAGAGTTGCAAGACCTAGTGGAAGAAGCAAACAGGCACAGTGCAGAATGTGGCTTAGATATTAACATCCAAAAAACAAAAACTATGATAAATAGCAGTGAAAAGGAAAGGTCATCAATAAACATCACAGTAAACTGGCAGGTGCTAGAACAAGTAACAAGTTTCTCTTTTCTTGGACATATAATAACAGATGATGGCAGAAGTGAAATGGAAATCACAAAGAGAATAGGAATGGCCAAATATGCTTTCAACAGCATGAAATCAGTATTAACAACTAGAGAGATTAATAACGCATTAAAAATGAGAATTGTCAAATGCTACGTATATTCAACGCTACTTTATGGCTCGGAAGCCTGTACATTGAACAAGCAACTAGAATGTCGCATAGAAGCCCTGGAGATGTGAATATATAGACGAATAGGTCGTATTTCATGGAAACAAAAACAATCAAATGCAGAGGTCCTAGAAAAACTGAGAATGAAGAGAGAGTTGATGAAAGAAATAAAGAGGAGACAAGTGAAATATTTTGGCCACGTTAAAAGACATGATACTCTTATAAAAGCCATACTGGAAGGCAAGGTTGAGGGCAAGCGAGCAAGGGATAGACAACAATACAAGTGGGAGGATGACATCAAGAGATGGACGAACATCAGCTTGACATAATGTACAGTCAAGGCAAGAGACAGACAGTGTTGGAGATTCATTGCAGCCAACCTTCCTTGCCGAGACGACACCTGATTGATTGATTGATTGAATCGGAGCTCTTTGAGCTCCATTTCCTGATATCCATTTTAGGTCGGGACGACCTGGCAGCTCAGGTCAATTGTAAACATCCGCCCCGGTGCAGATTCGAACTCATGACCAACGGTCGGCGTTAAGACACTACGCTACCGCGGCTTCCATGATTAAAGCTTACCTTAGAAGCAAAAATAAATAAATAAATAAATAAATAAATAAATAAAGGAAAACTTCTTGTGTCAAGTGAAACAAAATGTGTTGCATATCCTTTACAGGGCATCGCTCTCAACATCAGCATCTTTCAGCTGATTGTTTATTTCTTGGCAAGATTACGCTCAGTAGTTTGCCATTGCTTTCTGAGCGATCGGCTACATACTCTCATAAGTCACTGGCGCGACTCGAACCGCTTCCAATTCTCGTGCGCTCACGTCAGCTACGACAGTATTCGGGGTTACGGAGAAAGCTGCTAACCCATCGGCCAGGGAGATCGGTAAACTGAAATAATCTAACGAAACATTCTTGTCAGTGTATTTCAATGGACGAATATGTAATTTTTTTTTAAAGTGAGACAATCAAATACAGAAATGATATCTCAATTTTACAAGAGAAATAACTCGCACAAGAAACGATTTCCTGTGGGTTCTGATAAGAATAATAATAATGTAATGTTTGAACGGGACACCTATTATTTCTATCATCAATTTATGAATGCAATTCTTTCTTGGTCGCGTGGCTAAGATCAAAATGTAGTATCTGCACTTGATCTTGCCAGGGCCACCAGCAGAGACAGTCATCCGAATGACACACAAAGAAGTGGGGACCTGATGAGACGGCTCTGGCCCTTGGGGCCAGACTTCCCCTTGGGGGAACAGCGAGCCCTTATTAAAAACAAGAAAAATTTCTCTAAAACTAGATTTCTTCCAGTTTAAACATTTCACAGTATCACTCAATGGCCATACATAAAAGTAACAACAACTGTCAAATCTTACCACTTAAATTGAAACAGATAGGTGTGTCTTCAAAGAGAGAGAGACATAGAGAAAGGGGGAAGGAGAGAGGGGGAGGGGGAGAAAGAGGGACAGAGAGAGGAGAGGGAGGGAGGGGGATGGTGAGATAGGGATAGAGAAGGAGAGAGAGTGGAGAGAGGGGGAGAGTGAGATAGAATGAGGTAGATAAATGGAGAGAGAAATAGAGAGAGAGAGAGAGAGAGAGAGAGAGAGAGAGAGAGAGAGAGAGAGATCAAAATGCCGTGAAACAATCAAAAGTGCTGAATATTAAGGATCTTTTTGTATTTTAAGGAGCTCGCGGTTCCCAACAGGGTAAGAACAGCTTATCAAAGACCCACATCGTGTCATTCGAGTGTACCGCCTCTGCATGCAGCCATTGCAACATCAAGCGCAGATTCTACACTTCCATCGAAGCTTAGAGGCTATCTTAAGGATGTTTGGCCGTTTACAGGCCTGTAAAAAATTTGATTATGTTCTCTACGTCGAAAATCTGTCATTGAAAGCACAACAGATTTAATGAAATATCGAGGTAAAATAGAAACATTCATTACCAAATTCTCATTCATGTAAAAAAAAAAAAAGCCATTATTTTTCCAAACACTTTTGCAGTGACTAACATTCCTTATTGTTTCATTTATGATATGAATATCTGTAAATAATTTGTGTAAATTATTATGAATACTACAGTTGTTTAAATAACATAACACATGTATGCTGCTTTGAGTAGTGCCCCATACAATAATAACTGTAATACTGTTATGTCCCTTTCCAATATTTTGATTACACGTGTTTCTTTTCATGTATTTCTCTCTTTTTCTTTTAATTGTTTAAAATAACATTCCTTTAGTCAAGAATTTTTATTTTTTTAAAGAAGGGCTCGCTGTCCCCCAAGAACCAAAGCCGCCCCATCAGGTCCCTGTTGCTCTATGTGTCATTCGGATAACCGCCTCTGCTGGTGGCCCTAGCAAGATAATGTGCAGATACTACACTTTGATCTTAGCCAAAAGGCTGAGAAAGGACAGTATTCATAAATTGATGTAAACAAAATTTATAGGTGTCCCATTAAAACATTAAGTGATTTTTGTCAGAACCTCAAGCAAACTTTTCTGGTGCTCTAGTGTGAGTTATTTCTCCTTTAACAATAAGATGACATCCCTGTATTAGATTGTCTACCTTTAATTTATACATTTCCGTGTTCTGAAATTCACTGACAAGAATGTTTTGCTAGAATTGTCCACTATGCACATGAAGTCTTGTCTATTTTTTTTTAAACAGAGCAAGCTTTAACCATGCCATGTTTGATCACTTACATTGAGAAAAGCTGAGATAGGCATATCTATATAGTCTTTTCCTTGGAATCCGCACGTTGGGGAAGCTGGTGAGGTTGGAGGAGGGGGGGGGCAGGAATATGTAAGATAGCAAGGAGAAGAAAAGTAAAGACAGAAATAAATAGTATATGGGGGTATGGATGGAACTACATGGTATAACTAAGGATAGGGCGGCTTGGGGCGAGTTGGTTTAGGACCATGTCCTAAAGGAGGACACAGAGAGGACAAAAGAAGATGAAGGCCGGTGTCAGATTCTCACCCATAGGTTGCAACGCGTCGTCTGTACCAACGCCAGACAATTGCAGCCATACTCAACTCTGAGCAGTGTTAAACACGCTAGCTACAACGCGGCGTCTTCGACGGCGCCTGAGAACTCCAGCCAGGCTCAAGTGTGAGCGACGCTAAGCCGTTGTTGGTCAGTCAGGAGACAGCGTGCAATGTGTGTAGCATGCAAGGGGACTCCCCGCCGACTGACGCGAATGCTGAACGGCTGTGGAGACAGGCCTTGGGAGAGCGTAGAGGACAGACGTTTGAATGCAGTGTGCTTTGAATTATCTGTTTGAGCGTGATTCGAGAGCTAGCCTGTAAGAGTGTAAGTGTATTGCTGTATTGATGTATTGCTGTATTGATTGATTGCATATATTGATTGTAATGATGAATTGTGATTGCGCGAGATATGCATTAATTGTGAAACGCGAGATGCGCAAATAAAGTGTTTGCATTGTGTCACATTGAGTTATTAAGTGACAATATTTGTTATCTCACTTGTCAGCCAACGAGCCAGTGTCTTGCTACTGCAAGATCCTGACAAGTGCGAACGTGGGGGTTCGTCCGTGATGGATTTGAGCAATTAAATAAGAAAAGTGCTGAATTAAATAAGTGCAAACGTGATGGCATCCATCTTGAAAATTATTGTGAAATAGATGTGAACGGTAGTGTGTGTAAGCGGAAAGTTCGGACAGGTTGTTAAGTGAGTGGTTGATTGTGGTGAAAAGACGACAGAACGACTAACAAGAATACTTGACGACATACAAACCTTCAAAACTTAGGTAACATCGCATACACCACACTTTGGATTAGTCCTAATTTATCTTGTTCCAAAAATAACAGGTTTTTGTGTCATCTGTTCCTGTTGATTGTAAATTCCAATTTTTGCCGACCTGAAGTAAGATCTATTGTGTTTCCGGGCAGTAACGAACAGCCGTTGTCCGACGCAAGTTTCAAGAAACACTTGAGTATAAATTTGTCTTCTTAATACTTTGGTAGGCTGGTCGAGGCATAAGCTGTACTAGTAAATATTGTACAAAGCTTTGAAGTTAAATGACTAACATCATAATTAACTTTCGGTATAGATATTTCATCAGACGTATTTCATCATGTCTAGTTTGAATGATTTCATTGAAATGGGTTTAAAGCTGAAGTTTTCTGGTGAAGAATTGAATAACTGGAGTGAGAGAAAGTATGCAGAATTTATTCAACGAGAAGATAGGGCTGCCGAAAGAGCTTTGAAACAGGCAGAATAAGATAGTGCTTTGAAACAGTCTGAGTTAGAGATGACTTTAAAACTTAAGCAGATAGAAACTGAGACCGCTTTAAAACAAGCTGAAATCATTGCCCAGAGTAAACGGGAAGAGTTGGAAGCACAAATGAAAATTGAACAGCTGAAAGCTGAGACATCAACAGAGAAGGAGGTTAGAAAATCTGACAGATTAGACAAAGGAAATCAGTACAAGAAGTACCAGGGGGTCGTTAAAAGTTTCACCACGGGCGACTGCATAACAGCCTTCACCCAAAACTTTGAATGCATTATGGAGCATTACCAGATCCCAGAGACTGAATGGAATATTATATACATGAGAAGTCTTTCTGGGGAACCTCTGAAAGTAATAGAGACCATCCCCAAAGAACTGAGAAAGGACTATCATTATATTAAGTCTAAAATCATGTCTCATTTCCTGTTAGATGAAGCAGGCTACAGAGAACAGTTTAGTAAATTGTCAAATAAACCCACACAAAAGTTCTCTGACTACATCTCAGTAGTACAGGATATTTTTACAAAGTGGCTGTCAGCAGCCAACGTGAACGAAAGTTTTGATAGATTGAAAGATCTTATATTGAGAGATAAAATTATTACATCTCTCCCACCATCATTTTCGAAATTTCTATTGGAATGTCAGTGTGAGAGTGTAAAGCAGATTGAGAGTCGTGGCTCAGGGTATTTTACAGCCAACAAACACTGTTTCACGAGTGGGTTGACAAGCACAGACTTTGTAGCAGCAGCTACATATAATAAATCAAAGTCAGTGCCTTACAGCAAACAAAACCCCTATACGCAATCCTCTGAGAAATACTATCAATGCAGACATTGCAATTTAACACACAATGAACATGAAATGTGTGATAAACATCCTGGTTACCTCACCTACTTGCAGAACTACATAAATAAGCAAGATAGGGAAAGAAAGAGCTATAAACATCTCACCAAATGCTTCCTTTGCAAAGCATATGGCCATTGGCGCAATGCTTGTAAGGGCAAGCAAATGACTAGAAAGGCTAATGCAGCCATATTTGATATCTCTTCCTCAGATGAGGAAACTGTTGAAAATCATCCTGTAAATGCTGCACATTCTATTGATGTATTTCACCTTGAAAAATGTACCATCTGTGACCGTTTTCATGAGGATGGCGTTTTAACATTCGGCCATTCCATACCGGTTACGAATGAGGAAGCCAACCTGGTCATTAACTCAAAAGGAAAACTAAACATCCACCATGGGTATGTTAATAGTAAAGCTGCCACTGTCTTACGGGACAGCGGGAGTACCCTTATTGGTTTAAAAAGGGACTTGATCTCACCATTAGAGTATACTGGTAAACATGTTACATGCAGAATTTTCTCAGGTAACATCGAGAAATACCCTCTTGCATGGGCATATATAGATACACCATTTCTTACAGGAAAGGTCAAATGTGCAGCACTGACCAACCCGTGTTGTGATATTATAATTGGTAACCTTCCTGAGGTAAATGATATGCCACATGACAGTATTACATCCACTGTCACTTGTAACATTGATAATACCATGTCATCATCATCTTCAACCATTTCTCATGATGTATTACCACATGTAAATGTATGCATCTATGCCAATTCTGTAACGGCAGCACATGAATGTAGTAGTATGAATGGAACACCTACTTGTAATGTGAATGATAACCTTGATATGACAAATGCAGTAACCAGATCTGCTGCTCAAATTCAAGATCGAATCGATCAGACAGCGGTTTTACAAATGGTAAGCCCAGTTGTAACATCTCCTGAAACAACCAGAGAGAGCTTTATAACCGCACAAAAAGCCGATCGATCTTTGCAGAAATATTTTAAATTAATAGGCCAAAAGCCGGCTCCATGGCCGAGGGGTTAGCAGCTTTCTCCGCTAACCCCGAATACTCTCGTCACGTGACGCGACGAGAATTAGCAGTGGTTCGAATCGCAAAAGTGACTTATGAGGGTATAGAGCCGGTCGCTCAGAAAGTCGTGGCGTGCTGATGAGCGTAATCTAGCCTACGAATCAACATACAGCTGAAAGATGCTGGTGTTGACCGCAATATCCTAAAACTGAATGGAAACACGAAAAAAAAAAAGCGTAACAAAGAACGCTAGATGGCATTTTGCTTTGAAGAATGGAATTCTGACACAGTACTATACCAAAGGTTCTAGCACTATAGAACAAACGGTGCTACCATCAGAAAACCGAAAATAAGCATTACATCTAGCGCACGACATACCATTTGCAGTGCATATGGCTTACGCTAAAACGAGAGCAAGGTTACTATCTCAGTTCTACTGGCCCAAATTCTGCAGCGATACCAAACAGTATTGCAGAAGTTGTGACATCTGCCAGATGCTTGTCAAAAAGGGTAAGCACCCACAAGCAGAACTGCAAATCACAGATTTGGCAAGCAAACCGTTTGAAAAGATCTCGGTCGATATAGTTGGTCCTCTCAACCACATAACATCCAGAGGAAATAAGTATATTCTAACGACAATTGACCTCTGTAGTCGGTGGCCAGAAGCGATTCCGCTTAAAAATAGAACTTCCAAGGACATCATGGAAGTCATCTTTCATATTTTTGCGAGGGTAGGGTTCCCTGATACCATCCTTTCAGATCGGGGAAGTCAATTCATTTCATCAGCTACTCAAGCCTTTACCAAAATGTTGGGGGTAAAGCAGTGTTTCAACAGCCCCTACCATCCCCACTCAACGGGTATCATTGAAAAGATCAATGGGGATCTTAAGCACATGCTCTCAAAAGTTACACAGGAACACCCTGAAGACTGGGATACATATTTACCTGCTATATTGTATGCATACAGGGAAGTGCCCTATTCCAGCACTGGGTTCTCACCGTTTGAAATTGTATATGGTGCCAAACCACGCGGCCCATTATCGATGTACCATACCATGTTGGTTGAAAGTGAAACTATACATAAACCCATTTCATCGTATGAACATGTAACATCATTGCGTGATAGGATAATGAAATCTTGTGTATTAGCCAAAGAGGCACTGAAACAATCAGGTGCCATCTACCGACAGTACGCTAACAAAGGAAACAGGACGATAACACTGACGCCAGGACAGGACGTTCTTCTCCTATTGCCAAGTGACAGACAGTTACTGACAGACTCATGGCAAGGACCGTTCAAAGTGTTACGACAAATTTCGACTGTAGATTACGAAATTGCAGTTAGGGACAAACACAAGATATTCCACATAAACATGCTTAACCCATATTACAACAGGGACGAGGACCAAGTAGAGACTACAGCAAGCACGACAATAGTGGACCGAACAGATGACGACGATACTGACGAAATACCGACACCTTCACTTGACCCGACAGCCAACCTGCATGACATAAAGGTCAATCCTAACCTGACACAGACACAGACTGACAGTTGCAGACGATTGTTACAAGACTACAGTACTATTTTTTCTGACAATCCAGGACAGACACACGTAGTGCATCATCATATTATTGTAACATCTGACGCACCCATAAAATGCAGACCATATTCCATCCCCATACATTACAAGGACAAACTTCATCAGGAAATTATTGACTTAGAAAAGAACAACATCATCAGACTATCACAATCACATATTTGTTCTCCCATTGTCATTGTGAAGAAAAAGGACAACACTATAAGACTCTGTGTGGATTATCGTAAGCTCAACAGCATTACACAGTTGGATTTGGAACAAATGAGCAACTGTGAAGACATACTAACAGAACTGACACACTCACGGTACTTCACGAAACTTGACATGACAAAAGGTTATTGGCAAATACCAGTACACCCTGCCAGCAGACATCTGACAGCGTTTGCCACGCCTTGGGGACTATATGAATGGTGCAGATTACCATACGGTTTACTTAATTCCCCGGCGACCTATGTAAGAATGACAATACTCCTTTTGACAGACATTGCTAACATAATCTGGTACATGGACGACATTTGCATACATACATAGAACATTGCATTGACACCTTTCCGTCTTGACAGACGATAGTTTGGTACATTGTGCTTCAAAAAGGCTTAATAACTACGATCCATGGCGGTGGCGAGTGTGGCTGGTAAGGCCAATTCTTGCTGCAAATGTTTGCCCACAGTAGGTGCATGTGAAAACATGGTCATTTCCACCATTTTGCACCATCTTACGTCTCTCACGCTCTGTGTGTGCTTTATCTGCAATCATTTTCTCCTTTATCTTTATTCCATTTCTGATAGTTGCCCTCCATGCAACACGTTCAGCGGCGACGTGCTCCCAATGTGCATTATCAATGCCTGTATCAATCATGTCCTGCTTACACACATCTTTGTATCGTAGTAGAGGCCGACCCTGAGATCTCCTACCCGTCTGTAATTCACCAAAAAGATGTCCTTTGGTATTCTACCATCATCCATCCTCCTAACGTGTCCTATCCATCTAAGTCTACGAAGACTGAGCATGGAATACACCGTCACACAACCTGATCTTTCCAATACTTCAGTATTTGTGATTTTGTCTTGCCACTTAATACCAAGTATTCTTCACAGACACCGCATATGAAAGCTGTTTAAACGTTTCTCTTGGCGTGAGTAAGTTGTCCAGGTTTGACTGCCATAAATAATAGTACTAAGGACACAGGCTTGGTAGACGAGGACCTTTGTTTTGGCAGTAAGCTTCCTGTTCTCCCAGACTCTTTTTGCTAACATGCTCATTGTTGTTGCTGCCTTGCCAATCCTGATGTTAATTTCCTGATCGAGGGATAATCGAGGGATCCAGTTCGGCGTCGTCAATAAAGATTGATGGTACACCATGTGCACCTTGTGACATAATCTGTGTCTTCTTTTTGTTAATTGTTAAACCAAATTCAGAACAAGCATTGGAGAATGCAGATAGTAGATGTTGTAATTCTTCCTCAGAGTGGGTCGTAATCGCAGCATCATCCGCAAAAAGCAACTCTCTGATTAGTACCCTCCTAATTTTGGTCTTGGTCTTTAATCTCTGAGCATTATAGAGGCCACCATCTGAGCGTGAGTGAATGTATATACCGTCATCCTGATCACGAAAGGCATATTTCAGTAGAAGTGAAAAGTATATCCCAAAGAGGGTGGGGGATAGTACACAACCTTGCTTAACTCCACTCTTGATTTCAAACTCTTCTGAAGTTGAGCCATCAAACTTTAGTATACCCTTCATGCTTGTGTGGAACGATTCCACAATGGACAGAAGAGTTGGTGGGCAGCCAATCTGCTTTAGTGCTTTGAACAGACCCTCACGACTGACCAAATCGAATGCCTTTGTGAGATCGATGAAGGCAATAAACAGTGGCTGATTTTGTTCCCGGCATTTTTCTTGCATCTGTCGCAATGAGAATATCATATCAATGGTCGACCGGTTCTGACGGAAGCCGAACTGTGATTCGGGGTAGACTTGATCTCCCAGGACTTGAAGTCTGTGCAGGACAATTCTGGCAAATACTTTCCCACCAATACACAGAAGTGAGATACCCCTATAGTTGTTACAGTCGCTCCGATCTCCCTTGTTCTTGTACAGCGTTATGATGTTTGAATCTTTGAAATCCTGTGGGACTTGTCCTTCTCGCCAGCATAGCTCTATTAGCTGGTGGATCTGTAGAGCGAGTGTGTCTTGCCCACTCCTGATTACCTCTATTGGAATCCCATCCTTACCTGGAGCCTTGCCAGATGCAAGCTCATTTATAGCACACTTAACTTCTGTTATAGTGGGAAGTGTGTCCAGGTGGTCAAGAGGTTGCAGGGCCTCTATGGCGTTGAGGGCATCATCCGCTAGTTTGGTCTCACTTGAGTAAAGCTCTAAATAGTGCTCGACCCATCTATCCATCTACTGTTTCTTATCAGTGATGATTTCTCCAGTCAAGGTTTTCAGCGGTGCACTTCTTTTGATCATTGGACCACAGGCTTTCTTTATCCCTTCATACATGCTTCTGATGTTTCCCTTATCACTTGCGATTTGAATGGACTCACATAACTTGATCCAGTAGTCATTTGCACACTGCCTGGCAGCCTTTTGTACATCCTTCCTCGCTTGCTTCAGCTCACTCAGAGTGTTACGCGTTGGTCTTTCCTTGTTTCTTAAGAGAGCTATCTTCTTTTTATCAATCAAGGGCTGCAGTATCTGGCTGTTTGCCGCAAACCAGTCCTGCCTCTTATGATCCACAGTGCCGTAAACCCCTACCGCTGTTTTATAAATAGTTTCCTTAAATTTGCTCCATTTATCATTTACTATACAATTTTCTGATGTATCATTGAAAGCGTCTTGAAGTTGCTGTTGAAATTCAAAGCACTTTCCAGGATCGTGAGTGTTAATAATATTAATCTTGGGGCTAGACTTGTGTTTAGCTGTGTAGATTCTCTTTGGTCTCAGTCTAACCCTTGCAACAACCAAAGAATGATCTGTATCACAGTCAGCACTGTGGTAACTTCGAGTTAATGATGTATGGTTTAGATGTTGTCTCCGTGTGATAATGAAGTCCAGCTGATGCCAATGGCTGGATCTTGGATGTTTCCATGTGAGCTTATGCATCTCTTTTGTTTTAAAAAAGGAGTTTGTAATACATAGGTCATTTCTAGTGCAATGCTCCAGCAGCCTTTGCCCATTATCATTCATGCGACCAATGTTGTATTTTCCAAGGCACACTGGCCATGAACTCGAGTCCTTGCACACACGAGCATTAAAATCACCGAGCATATAAATGTAGTCGGATTTTGGAACTGCCTTGATCACAGAGTCTAGCTGCTCATGGAACGTATCCTTCACATTATCAGAGGAAGCGAGTGTCGGTGCATATGTAGTGAGAATGGTGGCAAATCCACATGATGTTGCCAAGCGCAGTGATAATAATCTTTCATTACCTCCAGCTGGGATATCAATCATTCCCAGCATCATTCTTCAGTGCAAAGCCCACACCATGTTGCCTTTTTTCTGCCTGCCCTCTTCCCTTCCAAAAATTGGTGTAATTGTTTTCCCTGAGTGACCCTTCTTCAGCGAGGCGAGTCTCCTGCAGGCCAGCAATATCAATGTTAAGACGATTGAGTTCAGCATCAATCACCGTTTTTCTCGCATCGTCAATATTTGTCAAGTCAGTGGAAAATCCTGGACACACGGTTCTCACGTTCCAGGTTGCAAGCCGTAGCTTGAGGTTTCTATTCTTTTTATTAGTACCTGGTGCATTGGTTTTACAGCCTGCGATTCAGATTTTGTCCTAGCCCCAAGCACCCATTGAAGCAGGCAGGCTGTGGCGGATCAGCACCCAATTGGCCGGGGGCTGCCCAGCTTGAGGCGGGCGGTAGCTGATCAGTGACACATGTAGGTGTCTCCCACCGTCAGAGGCAACGCGTGGCGCCCCATGTCTACGCCAACTGACAAGGACTTATAACCCGTAACAGTTGCCTCTCGCTTTGATTCCGAGACCGGTTAAGACTAGGGATGGAGTTATTGCCTCTCCATAGCACAAAGCCTGGGCTAAAATAAAGAAACCATGTGTTGCCCATGCAGCACGATCCCTCTCTCGGCCTGCCTAGTTCACACCAGAGGAAGGTTAACACCTATACATATGGAACAAGACAAGCTGCAGAAGCTGCCGGATCAGCAAAGCAAATGCTCTAACTGTCCGCCTGTCGGAGCTTCGATCCTAGACCAGCCGCCAATCAAGGCTTAGGGTCTGGTCTGCCCTGCCATGACATTTTGTCTTTGGGTTGCATTTCCTCGCACCAGGATAAGGCTAGTACCCTCCCAATTGCGCTCTTCCGCCCGAAGCCGTTGGCACAATGTGGGGTGTCGCGTTTTTGAAACTAATAATAATAATAATAATAATAATAATAATAATAATAATAATAATAATAGAATGACAGTTTTACACGCCTTGAGACGCAATGGGCGTATGGCGCCGGACCCATATTTTGAATCGACCAATCGGCGCTCTTTAGGTGATGTGGTCAGTATCCCACCTGCCGCCTTTAATTCCCAAGCCATTTCCGGATAACCATTTTAGGAAGGGGCAATCTGGCAGCTCAGATCAATTGTAAACATACGCCCTGGTGCAGGTTCGAACTCATGACCACAGGTGGGCGTTTAGACACTTTGCTAACGAGGCTTCCATGATTAAAGCATAGTTTAAAAAAAAAAAAAAAAACAACAACAACAGACAAGACTTCATGTGTATAGTGAAACAATCTAACGAAATATTCTTGTCAATGTATTTCAGTGGACAGAAATGTAATTTATTAAAGTGAGACAATCAAATACAGATGTGCTATCTCAATTTTACAAGAGAAATAACTCGCACTAGAGCACTAGAAACGTTTGCCTGTGGGTCCTGACAAAAATCACTTAATGTTTTAATTGGACACCTATTATTGCTATTTATACATCAATTTATGAATGCTATCCTTTCTCAGATTTTTGGCTAAGATCAATGTGTACTAACTGCACTTGATCTTGCCAGAGCCACCTGCAGAGGCAGTCATCCGAATGACACATTGGAACATGGGGACCTGATGGGGCGGCTCTGGCCCTTGGGGGAACAGCGAGCCCTTATTTTTAAAAATGAAAATTTCTCTAAAACTAAATTTCTTCCAGTTTAAACAATTCACAGTATCATCCAACAAGCGTCCCATTTTACCAATGAGACTGAAACAGGTAGGTGTGTCTTCTGAGAGAGCAAGAGAGAGAGAGAGAGAGAGAGAGAGAGAGAGAGAGAGAGAGAGAGAGAGAGAGAGTGCGAGAGAGAGAGAGAGAACGAGAGAGAGAGAGAGACAGAAAGAGAGAGAGAGAGAGAGAGAGAGAGAGTGCGAGAGAGAGAGAGAGAGAGAGAGAGAGAGAGAGAGAGAGAGAGCGAGAGAGATCAAAATGCCGTAAAACAATCAAAAGTGATGAAAATCAAGAATCTTTTGTTTATAGGGGTCGTGGTTCTGAAAAGGGTCGGAGGCACCCATTAAGGTCCCATGTCATTGTGTCATTAGGATGATCGCCTCTGCATGAGGCCCTGGGAAGGTCAAGCGCAGATTCTACACTTCTTCTTTAGCCAAGGGGACCGAAAGGTGATATTGAGTGTGTTAAGCCTTTGACAGGCCTGACAAAAATTTTAAATTGACGTGAGATATACTGTCACTGAAAAGAACAAAACATTTTATGTAACATGGAGGAAAATAATAGAAATGCATTATTAAATTCGCATCCTTATAAAACAAAGCCACGACTTTTACAAAATTTGAAAAACCGACGTAAAATTTGTAACTAAGTGATGTCTTTTATACATCTCTTATTAATTTTTTTAAACATTTTTTAAAAGATTATAATAAGTATTAAGATATTTAAATTATATAAGACACTTTTGATTCTTTTAGTACCGTCACATTAAACAATAAATGTTAGAGTGTTATGTCCCTTACCTCCATTTTAATTACATGGGTTTCTATTGAGGTGGGTATTTTTAAAAAAAATTTAAAATAACTTTTCCTTAATCGAGAATTTTATTTTATTTTTAAATAAGGGCTCGCTGCACCTTCAAGTAGCGGAACCACCCCATCAGGTCCCCACGTCCCTATGTGTCATTCGGATGACTGCATTAATCCCTAGTTGTTGTTTTTTTCCAGACTCTTACTCTGACGTTATTGTGTTGTGCCTGTTTACAGCAGAGCTACTTTACTTGCGCCCACGAAATTTTTAGCCAACCTGTATTCCGATTCGTGCGTCTGGGTCGCTTTCTCGACTCTTACAGTCGTGGTGTTATCCCTATCCCAGCTGGACCATCTAGAACAGTGTTTCCCAACGTGGGGCCCACGCCCCACAGGGGGGCAATTTGACTGTTAAGGGGGGCAATTCGAAAATGGAAGAAATCGGCTGAATATAACAAAACGGGGAGACTTGAGACTGAAGTTAACTAAATTGTAACCTGACATAAGATCTCTTTGCAGCAAGCATCAAGCGCAAGGATCTCACTAAATTTAAATAATAAATAATTACTAATAATTAAAATAATATAGAAAAATCTTTCATTAAAATTATTTTGTACTTGAATTTCAGTTCTCCATTATATGTTTTGAAAATTTACTTACTGTGTTTGCTCAATAATTACCTAGTGCTTTCTTCCTAAAACCTATCATTCAAGTTTCTTTAGTGAACATTTCAATTTTTGAATATTAAAAATAATGTATATGTTGAGGGGGGCATGGGGCGGGGGAGGGGGGCAATATGAATTTTAGAAAGGCTTAAGTGGGGCATGGTAAAAAAAAGGTTGGGAAACACTGATCTAGAACAACCGGAAACATCGCTGTTCCCTCAAGAACCAGAACAGCCCGATCAGGTCCCCATGTCCCTGTGTGTCATTCGGATGACTGCTTCTGCTGGTGGCGCTAGCAAGATCAAGTGCAGATACTACACTTTCTTTCTTTCCTCAAAGCTAGGCAGAGGCAGACCATGGGCATTCCCCGCCATTCAAAGAGGCGTCCATAATTGCAGAGCCGACACATAGCGCTCTGGTACTGGGCTCACCCAAAGAATCGTCACGACCTGCACATGACTGTTTAGCCTCACTTCCGTATATTGAGCCCTCTGTTCACCACAGGCTGCTCCTCTGAAAACCAGGAGGGACCAATATGCAGACAACATAGATCAAGTGCAGATACTACACTTACTTCTTCTTCTGCGTTCATCCCTACTGTTTTTTTTTCCAGACGTAATTGAGTTGTGCCTGTTTACAGCAGAGCTGCTTTACCTATGCCTTTAGGCTGACACATCCGACTTCTGTGGGCATTTATTGACTAAGTTAACCTTCCCGGGTGTTTCGAAGGACATTATACTCTCATTATCAGACGGACACTGGACTCTCACTGTTGTGGTGTCATCTACATCCCAGCTGGTCACGTTAGAACGGCCGAAGATATCCCGGTCGGTCCTCAAGGAAATTCAGGGGCAGACCATGGGCATTCCCCGCCATCCAAGGAGGCTTCCATAATTGTAGAGCCGACACATATTGCTCTGGTACTAGGCTCACCCTAGGAATCGTCACGTCCTACATATGGCTGCTTAGTATCACTTCCGTATATTGAGCCCTCTGTTCACCACAGGTTGCTCCGCTGAAAACCAGGAGGGAGCAATATGCAGACAACATCCACACACAGAGCTTTCGCTTCGGACTTCCACGTAATGGATTTGCTAACCAAGCAATAATCCATTTCGTGCCAATGGGACGCTTTTGCACCTTTGATAACACCCACTCAATGAGCTTTAGATACTGACTGGGACGCTTTTTTCATCATGAATGCTCACACAGTAGTGGCACTTGTCGTTTTCACATACGTTAGGCTTCTTCTTCTTCTTCTACGTTCATCCGTAGTTTTATTTCAGACTCTCACTCTGACGTAATTGTGCTGTGACTGATTACAGCAGAGCTACTTCACTTGCACATTTAGGCCGACACATCAGACTTCTGTGAGCATTTGTTGAACGGGTTAACCTTCCCGGTTGTTTTGAAGGACATTCCACTCTCACTCTGAGACGGACATTGAACTCTCACTGTTGTGGTGTCATCTACATCTCAGCTGGTCAAATAAGAACGGCCGAAGACATCCCTGTTAACCCCCAAGGGAAGGCAGGGATAGACAATGGGCTCACCACCCAAGAAGGCTTCCATAATTGCAGAACCGACACATACTGCTCTGGTACTGGGTTCACTCAAGGAATCGTCACGTCCTGCACATGGCCGCTCAGCCTCAATTCCGTATATTGGGCCTCCGGTTCATCACAGGCTGCTCCTCCGAAGACCAGGAGGTACCAGTATGCAGACGACATCCACACAGCAAGATTTCACTTCGGACTTCCACGTAGTGGATTTGCTAGCCAAGCAATATTCCATTTGTGCTAATGGGACGTTTTTCCACCTTTGATAATGCTCATTCAAAGAGCTTTAGTTCCTGACTGGGACGCATTTTCACCATTAATACCCACACAGTAGTGGCACTTGCCGTCTTTACCGACGTAAGGCACAAGTTAGGCTGCAGATGCTGCTGGCTCAGCATCTCACCTCCATGCAGCAGAGGATGGGCAACGGCCAGGCCCTCACAACTAGGGGATATTGACAAAGAGGCGTTCAGCCATATCCCTCAGCTTAGAGCCGTAGAAAAAGTGCCTGGACCAAGCATGTAGTGGCACCTTCCAAATTATTCGGACTTTATACGCAATGGGTTTGCTAGCCAAGGCAAATTCCATTTTGTTTCAGTTTCGCTTCCACCCACGCTGATAGTGTTTCTTTAATTATGAGCCACATCAGCTACATGTCTTTGAATGCTGCTGCTGAAGCAAAACAGAAGGAACATGTCTAAATCGTGTCGAAATCTGCCGTCTCTTTGTATTACTTGTTAAACTAAACACCACACATTAATTATGAGAGAGAGAGAGAGAGAGAGAGAGAGAGAGAGAGAGAGAGAGAGAGAAAGAGAGAGAGAGAGATCAAAATGCCGCGAAACAATAAAAAGTGCTGGACAATCGATCATGTGCTATGCCGATAAGCGTGGGCGGTCATGTTCTGCCATCTCACTCGATCACAAGAGTCGTGAATCAGCTCTGTGTTCCCGTCTCGACTGTCTGTTCTGAAAATTAGGATTATTTTTCTTTTACAGGGATCATGGTTCCCAAGGTTGTCATGGCCACCCATCGAGGTCCCACGTTATTGTGTCTTTCCGATGACCGCCTCTACATGTGGCCCTGGCAAGATCAAGCGCAGATTCTACACTTCTACTTTAGCCTTTAGCCAAGGGGTCTGAGAGGTGATATTAAGAGTGTTTGGCCTTTGACAGGCCTGACAAAAATTATTTAAGTTAACCAATTTTATATCATGTGCAACCGAAAGCACAAAACATTAATAGTATCATAAAAGAGGATTACAAACATGCGCTAACACATTCACATTCATATAAAACAAAGCCTTTATTCCTACTCAAAATTTAAAGACAACTTAAACTTTTCATTCCCTCTTTAATGACATATGTGTTTCTAGAAAACTTTATAAAAGAAAGTTATAAAACTTTATAGGCAAACTGTGGTTAATTAAATAACTGAATACACTTATGATGCTTTTAGTAATTTCCCTGCAAATAATATCTGTAAAAGTGTTATGTCCCTTACGCCATTTTAATTACATGTGTTTCTTTTAATATGGTATGTTTTCAAATTTTGTAAAATAACTGTTCTTTAATGGAGAATATTTTTTATTTAATTAAGGACTCGCTGTTCCCTTAAGTACCAGAGCCACCCCATCAGGTCCCCACGTCTCTATGTGTCATTCGGATGGCTGCCTCTGCTGGTGGCCCTGGCAAGATCAAGTGCAGATACTACACTTTCTTCTTCTTCTGCGTTCATCCCTACTGTTTTTAATTTTTTTTCCAGACGTAATTGCGTTGTGCCTGTTTACAGCAGAGCTGCTTTACTTATGCCTTTAGGCTGACACATCCGACTTCTGTGGGCATTTATTGATTAAGTTAACCTTCCTGGGTGTTTCAAAGGACATTATACTCTCACTATCAGACGGACACTGGACTCTCACTGTTGTGGTGTCATCTACATCCCAGCTGGTCAAGTTAGAACGGCCGAAGACATCCCAGTCGGTCCTCAAGGAAATTCAGGGTCAGACCATGGGCATTCCCCGCCTTCCAAGGAGGCTTCCATAATTGTAGAGCCGACACATATTGCTCTGGTACTAGGCTCACCCTAGGAATCGTCATGTCCTACATATGGCTTCTTAGCCTCACTTCCGTATATTGAGCCCTCCGTTCACATCAGGCTGCTCCTCCGAAGACCAGAGGCGACTAGTATGCAGACGACATCCACACAGCAAGATTTCACTTCGGCCTTCCACGTAGTGGATTTACTAGCCAAGCAATATTCCATTTCGTGCCAATGGGACGATTTTCCACCTTTGATAACACCCATTCAATGAGCATTAGATACTGACTGGGACGCTTTTTTCATCATTAATGCCCACACAGTTGTGGCACTTGCCATCTTTACAGACGTAAAGCACAAGGTAGGCTGCAGATGCTGCCGGCTTAACTAGCATCTCACCTCCATGCAGCAGAGGATGAGTAACAACCAGGCCCTCAAACCGGGTAATGTTGACATAGAGGCCTTCAACCATATCCTTCAGCTTAGAGCCGTAGAAAATGTGTCTGGACCAAGCATGTAGTGGCACTTTGCAAATGATTTGGACTTTATACGCAATGGATTTGGTAGCCGAGGTATATTTCATTTTGTTTCAGTTTCGCTTCAACCCCACTGGGGTTGCTAGTCGGCATCGTTTATTTGTCAGAACTGCGGCGGTATCTGATCGTCTTCACCGACTCTGACTTTCGTTCTTGATTAATGAAAACATTCCTTACAAATACTTTCTCAGTAGTTCGTATTGCGAGGATCCAAAAATTAAACGTCTAACGCCGCAATACGAATACTTGCGTCTGTCACTGTTAATAATTACCACCAGTTCCGAAAACCAACAAAATAGAACCGAGGTCCTATTCCATGATTCCATGCACCATTATTCAGGCAATCGAGGTCTGCTTTGAACACTCCAGATCCAACTACCAGCATTTTAACTGCAACAATTCTAATATGTGCTAATGGAGCTGGAATTACCGTAGGCCTTTGGCACCAGACTTGCCCTTCCATAGATCCTTGTTAAAGGGATTAAAGTGTACTCATTCCAATTATGGGGCCTCGATATAGTCCCGTATTGTTATTTTTCGTCACTACCTGCCCGAGCCATGAGTGGGTATGTTGCGCGCCTGCTGCCTTCCTTGGATATGGTAGCCGTTTCTCTTGCTCCCTCTCCGGAATCGAACCCTGATTACCCGTTACCAGTTACAAACATGGTAGGCATGTCACGTACCATCGACATTTAATACATTTGACATTTGAAAGATGCGTCGCCGGCACGTGAGGTCATGCGATCAACACAAAGTTAGTTAGTTAGTTAGTTAGTTAGTTAGTTAGTTAGTTAGTTGGTTGGTTGGTTGGTTGGTTGGTTGGTTGGTTAGTTAGTTAGTTAGTTAGTTAGTTAGTTAGTTAGTTAGTTAGTTAGTTAGTTAGTTAGTTAGTTAGTTAGTCACGGTTCCAACATCACAGCAAGACGTTATCTAGAGTCAACAGTGGGAACGCCGCGCCCCGCGAAAGGCAACGACGATTGGTTTTGATCTCATAATAGCGCACTTTCCGAGGGGGTCGGAGCTTGAAAAGTATGTATTATCTCTAGAATTGCCACAGTTATCCAAATAGGATCGTGTCATCTAAGGAACCCCGACTGATTCGATGAGCCATTCGCGGTTTCACCGTGAGGCCGTGTGAACTTAGACATGCATGGCTTAATCTTTGAGACAAGCATACAACTACTGGCAGGATCAACCAGATATCCATTGCACAGATGGACTATTCAAGCACACGCAGGCCAAGAGTAGTAATCGCTCAGCGCACTCCATCGGTACCCGGTGATACATGCAAAACCACTGGACGCCTACCGAAGAGCTTTCAAGCTAAGCCGGGAAGGACTGACTTCAGACCCACTAGTCATCGAGAGAGAAAGAGAGAGAGAGAGAGAGAGAGAGAGAGAGAGAGAGAGAGAGAGAGAGAGAGGGAGAGAGAGAGAGAGAGAGAGAGAGAGAGAGAGAGAGAGAGAGCGTAAGCGCTTATCGAGACCTTGTCGAAAGATCTTTAAAAAATTCCCTTTTCGCCCCTTCACACCGCAATTCCGGCTTCGCGCTACGGTCATATTCTCGAAACTGCCTCGCTAACTTGTGTCGGCTGGGAAGTTCCATTTGAGACAACGAACGTCAAACGCGGGACTGATCTTGCAAACCAGACCAGCCCTCACACATTACATACACTCTGATCTTAGCCAAAAGGCCGAGAAGGGATAGTATTCATAAACTGATTTAAACAAAAATCATAGTTATCCCATCATAATATTAAGTGATGTTTGTCAGAACCTTCAACCAAACGTTTCTAGTGCCCTCTCTTTAGTTTACTTAATTGTCATGTTCCGAATTTCACTGACAAGAATACTTTGCTAGAATGTTCTACTATGCACAAGAAGACTTGTCTTTTTTTTTTTTAAAGAGCAAGCTTTAAACGGGCCATTTTTGATCACTTACCTTGAAAAAAGCTGAGATAGATAGCCTATATCTAGAGCACTGTTTCCCAACCTCCCCCCCCCCCGCCCAACATATACATAATTTTTAATATTCAAAAATTTAAATGTAAACTAAAGAAACTTGAATGATAGGTTTTAGGAAGAAATCACTAGGAAATTATTGAGCAAACACAGTAAGTAAATTTTCAAAACATATAATGAAGAACTGAAATAAACTAATTTTAATGAAAGAATTTTCTATATTATTTTAATTATTAGTAATTATTTATTAGTAAATTTAGTGAGATCCTAAGTAGTTATAAATGTGCAATTCGGGTAGTATTTGCCGGAGCCTCCGGTAATTGACCTTAACCTCGGCTGATTTTCACTACCCCTCGGTCATATAGTTGGGTAAGGGATGGGTAAGGGGCGGTATTTAACTCTTATATTTTGGGTTGTGTAGTAAAAATGTGTGTACCACATTCACAATCAACATGAAGAAACCTCTTGGAGTGGTCAACAAGAAAACAAACCAGTCATACCACTAAAAAACCAAACAAGAGTTCGTTTTTCATAACTTTTTTATTTTTCATCAATTGCATAAAATTTTCAATAGTGTGTAGAAGAGTCAACAAAAAAACATTATCATTGACAAAGTACATTAATTTTTATTGTTCATGACTAGTGACAAACGTGACATTGAGTCTTTTATTTAAATATTCTAAAGTGGTCATATGTGTGAAATGTCTATATAAAAGACTCAATGTCACATTTGCCACTAGTCATGACCAGTAAAAATGAATGTACTTTGTCAATGAAAATACACGTATGTGATGTCAATAAAAATATTTTGTTGACTCTTCTACACATTATTGAACATTTCATGCAATTGATGAAAAATAAAAAAGTTATGAAAACGAACTCTTGTTTGGTTTTTTAGTGGTATGAATGGTCTGTTTTCTTGTTGACCCCTGCAAGAGGGTGCTTCATGTTGATTATGTGGTACACACCTTTTTACTACACAACACAAAATATAAGAGTTAAATACCGCCCCTTACCCAACCCTTACCCAACTATATGACAGAGGGGGAGTGAAAATCAGCCGAGGTCAAGGTCAATTACCGGAGGCTCCGGCAAATACTACACGAATTGCACATTTATAACTACTATCCTAGCGCTTTATGCTTGCTGCAAATAGATTTTATGTCAGGTTCCAATTTAGTTAACTTCAGTCTCAGGTTTCCCCGTTTTGTTATATCCAGCCGATTTCATTTTTTTTTAAATCAGCAAATCATTTATGGCACTAAATCCGCATTCAGCTAAATATGAAGATGGAATATGTAACAATAGTTCTCTTGCATATTTGGTTGCATTTGGATACTTGATTTCGGTTTCCTCACAAAGGCATGCCATCGCTCCTTTTATATTAAACTAGCTGACCCAGCCCGGCATCATCCAGCCACTGGAGGGAATCTGTCTGTTGTCTGTGTGTCTGTCTGTCTGTCTGTTTGACGACCCGGCTATCTATCTATCTATCTATCTATCTATCTATCTATCTATCTATCTATCTATCTATCTATCTATCTATCTATCTATCTATCTATCTATCTATCTATCTATCTATCTATCTATCTATCTATCTATCTGATTGTCTGTCTGTCTGTCTGTCTGTCTGTCTGTCTGTTTGTCTGTCTGTCTGTCTGTCTGTCTGTATGTCTGTCTGTCTGTCTGTCTTGATCTATCTCATGTTTTCTCGAGGTAACAGTACATCGAATGCCGTGAGCTTGGACAATAACATTTAAATTATCATTCCCATTAAAATATGTAGTAGTAGTAGTAGTAGTAGTAGTAGTAGTAGTAGTAGTAGTAGTAGTAGTAGTAGTAGTAGTAGTAGTAGTAGTAGTAGTAGTAGTAGTAGTAGTAGTAGTAGTAGTAGTAGTAGTAGTAGTATACATTGGCACCTTTCCGTCTTGACAGACGATAGTTTGGTACATTGTGCTTCAAAAAAGGCTTAATAACTGTCATATGGCAATAACTACGATCCATGGCGGTGGCGAGTGTGGCTGGTAAGGCTAATTCTTGCTGCAAATGTTTGCCCACAGTAGGTGCATGTGAAAACATGGTCATTTCCACCATTTTGCACCATCTTACGTCTCTCACGCTCTGTGTGTGCTTTATCTGCAATCATTTTCTCCTTTATCTTTATTCCATTTCTGATAGTTGCCCTCCATGCAACACGTTCAGCGGCGACGTGCTCCCATTGTGCATTATCAATGCCTGTATCAATCATGTCCCGCTTACACACATCTTTGTATCGTAGTAGAGGCCGACCCTGAGATCTCCTACCCGTCTGTAATTCACCAAAAAAGATGTCCTTTGGTATTCTACCATCATCCATCCTCCTAACGTGTCCTATCCATCTAAGTCTACGAAGACTGAGCATGGAATACACCGTCACACAACCTGATCTTTCCAATACTTCAGTATTTGTGATTAATACCAAGTATTCTTCGCAGACACCGCATATGAAAGCTGTTTAAACGTTTCTCTTGGCGTGAGTAAGTTGTCCAGGTTTCACTGCCATAAAGAAGAGTACTAAGGACACAGGCTTGGTAGACGAGGACTTTTGTTTTGGCAGTAAGCTTCCTGTTCTCCCAGACTCTTTTTGCTAACATGTTCATTGTTGTTGCTGCCTTGCCAATCCTGATGTTGATTTCCTGATCGAGGGATAATTTGCTATTTACCTCTGATCCAAGATATGTAAAATGGTCTACTATCTCCAGTTCGGCGTCGTCAATAAAGATTGATGGTATACCATGTGCACTTTGTGACATAATCTGTGTCTTCTTTTTGTTAACTGTTAAACCAAATTCAGAACAAGCATTGGAGAATGCAGATAGTAGATGTTGTAATTCTTCCTCAGAGTGGGTCGTAATCGCAGCATCATCCGCAAAAAGCAACTCTCTGATTAGTACCCTGCTAATTTTGGTCTTGGCCTTCAATCTCTAAACATTATAGAGGCCACCATCTTAGCGTGAGTGAATGTATATACCGTCATCCTGATCACGAAAGGCATATTTCAGTAGAAGTGAAAAGTATATCCCAAAGAGGGTGGGGGATAGTACACAACCTTGCTTAACTCCACTCTTGATTTCAAACTCTTCTGAAGTTGAGCCATCAAACTTGATTATACCCTTCATGCCTGTGTGGAACGATTCCACAATGGACAGAAGAGTTGGTGGACAGCCAATCTTCTTTAGTGCTTTGAACAGACCCTCACGACTGACCAAATCGAATGCCTTTGTGAGGTCGATGAAGGCAATACACAGTGGCTGATTTTTTTCTCGACATTTTTCTTGCATCTGTCGCAATGAGAATATCATATCAATGGTAGACCGGTTCTGACGGAAGCCGCACTGTGATTCGGGGTAGACTTGATCTCCCAGGACTTGAAGTCTGCGCAGGACAATTCTGACAAATACTTTCCCAACAATACACAGTAGTGAGATACCCCTATAGTTGTTGCAGTCGGTCCGATCTCCCTTGTTCTTGTACAGCGTTATGATGTTTGAATCTTTGAAATCCTGTGGGACTTGTCCTTCTCGCCAGCATAGCTCTATTAGCTGGTGGATCTGTAGAGCGAGGGTGTCTTGCCCACTCCTGATCACCTCTATTGGAATCTCATCCTTACCTGGAGCCTTGCCAGATGCAAGCTCATTTATAGCACACTTAACTTCTGTTATAGTGGGAAGTGTGTCCAGGTGGTCAAGAGTTGACAGGGCCTCTATGGCGTTGAGGGCATCAACCGCCATCTTGGTCTCACTTGAGTAAAGCTCTAAATAGTGCTCGACCCATCTATCCATCTGCTGTTTCTTATCAGTGATGATTTCTCCAGTCAAGATTTTCAGCGGTGCACTTCTTTTGATCTTTGGACCACAGGCTTTCTTTATCCCTTCATACATGCTTCTGATGTTTCCCTTATCACTTGCGATTTGAATGGACTCACATAACTTGATCCAATAGTCATTCGCACACTGCCTGGCAGCCTTTTGTACATCCTTCCTCGCTTGCTTCAGCTCACTCAGAGTGTTACGCGTTGGTCTTTCCTTGTTTCTTAAGAGAGCTATCTTCTTTTTATTAATCAAGGGCTGCATTATCTGGCTGTTTTCCGCAAACCAGTCCTGCCTCTTATGATCCACAGTGCCGTAAACCCCTACCGCTGTTTTATAAATAGTTTCCTTAAGTTTACTCCATTTAATAAGTCAGGTCTTAGTCAGATATGACTGAGCTACCGTATAACAGTAGACGGTACTACCTGGTTTCTGTTAGCGCCGAACGTTGGGCGGCACTTACCAAACCCGACACCCCACATTGTGCCAACGGCTTCGGGCGGAAGAGCGCAATTGGGAGGGTACAAGCCTTACCCTGGTGCGAGGAAATGCAAGCTAAAGACAAAATTGTCATGGCAGGGCAGACCAGGCCCTAAGCCTTGGTTGGCGACTGGTCTAGGATCGAAGCTCCGACAGGCGGACAGTTAGAGCTTTGCTTTGCTGATCCGGCAGCTTCTGCAGCTTGTCTTGTTCCAGATGTAGGGGTGTTACCTTTCCTCTGGAGTGAACTAGGCAGGCCGAGAGAGGGATCATGCTGCATGGGCAACACATGATCTCTATATTTTAGCCCAGGCTTTGTGCTATGGAGAGGCAATAACTCCATCCCTGGTCTTAACTGGTCTCGGAATCAAAGCGAGAGGCAACTGTTACGGGTTATAAGTCCTTGTCAGTTGGCGTAGACATGGGGCGCCACGCGTTGCCTCTGACGGTGGGAGACACCTATAGGTGTCACTGATCAGCTACCGCCCGCCTCAAGCTGGGCAGCCCCCAGCCAATTGGGTGCTGATCCGCCACAGCCTGCCTGCTTCAATGGGTGCTTGGGGCTAGGACAAAATCTGAATCGCAGGCTGTAAAACCAATGCACCAGGTACAAACAAAAATATAAATAGAAACCTCAAGCTACGGCTTGCAACCTGGAACGTGAGAACCATGTGTCCAGGATTTTCCACTGACTTGACCAATATTGACGATGTGAGAAAAACGGCTGTGATTGATGCCGAACTCAATCGTCTTAACATTGATATTGCTGGCCTGCAGGAGACTCGCCTCGCCGAGGAAGGGTCACTCAGGGAAAACAACTACACCTTTTTCTGGAGGGGTAAAGGGCAGGCGGAAAGGAGGCAACACGGTGTGGGCTTTGCAGTGAAGAATTCGCTACTGGGAATGATTGAAATTCCAGCAGGAGGAAATGAAAGACTATTATCCCTGCGCTTGGCAACCTCTTGTGGGTTTGCCACTATTATTACTGCATATGCACCGACACTCGATTCCTCTGATGATGATGTGAAGGATTTGTTCTATGAGGAGTTAGACTCTGTGATCAAGGCAGTTCCAAAATCCGACTACATTTATATGCTCGGTGATTTCAATGCTCGTGTGGGCAAGGACTCGAGTTCATGGCCAGTGTGCCTTGGAAAATACAACATCGGTCGCATGAATGAAAATGGGCAAAGGCTGCTGGAGCATTGCACCAGTAATGACCTATGTATTACAAACTCTTTTTTTAAAACAAAAGAGATGCATAAGGTCACATGGAAACATCCAAGATCCGGCCATTGGCACCAGCTGGACTTCATCATCACACGGAGACAACATCTGAACCATATATCATTGACTCGTAGTTACCACAGTGCTGACTGTGATACGGATCATTCTTTGGTTGTTGCAAGGGTTAGACTGAGACCAAAGAGAATCTACACAGCTAAACACAAATCTAGCCCCAGGATTAATATTATTAACACTCATGATCCTGAAAAGTGCTTTCAGTTTCAACAGCAACTTGAAGACGCTTTCACTGATACACCAGAAAATTGTACAGTAAATGAAAAGTGGGGTCAAATTAAGGAAACTCTTTATAAAACTGCCGTAGGGGTTTACGGCACTGTGGATCATAAGAGGCAGGACTGGTTTGCGGCCAACAGCGAGACTCTGCAGCCCTTGATTGATAAGAAGAAGAAAGCTCTCTTAAGAAACAAGGAAAGACCAACGCGTAACACTCTGAGTGAGCTAAGGCAAGCTAGGAAGGATGTGCAAAAGGCTGCCAGGCAGTGTGCAAATGATTATTGGATCAAGTTATGGGAGTCCATTCAAATCGCAAGTGATAAGGGAGACATAAGAAGCATGTATGAAGGAATAAAGAAAGCCTGTGGTCCAGTGATCAAAAGAAGTGCACCATTGAAAACCTTGACTGGAGAAGTCATCACTGATAAGAAACAGCAGATGGACAGATGGGTAGAGCACTATTTGGAGCTTTACTCAAGTGAGACCAAACTAGCGGATGATGCCCTCAACGCCATAGAGGCTCTACCAACTCTTGACCACCTGGACACACTTCCCACCATAACAGAAGTTAAGTGTGCAATAAATGAACTTGCATCTGGCAAGGCTCCAGGTAAGGATGGGATTCCAATAGAGGTTATCAGGAGTGGGCAAGACACACTCACTATACAGATCCACCAGCTAATAGAGCTATGCTGGCGTGAAGGACAAGTCCCACAGGATTTCAAAGATTCAAGCATCATAACACTGTACAAGAACAAGGGCGATCGGAGCGACTGCAACAACTATAGGGGTATCTCACTTCTGTGTATTGTTGGAAAAGTATTTGCCAGAATTGTTCTGCGCAGACTTCAAGTCCTAGGAGATCAAGTCTACCCCGAATCACAGTGTGGCTTTCGACAGAACCGGTCTACCACTGATATGATATTCTCATTGCGACAAATGCAAGAAAAATGCCGTGAACAGAATCAACCACTGTTTATTGCCTTCATCGACCTCACAAAGGCATTTGATTTGGTCAGTCGTGAGGGTCTGTTCAAGGCACTAAAGAAGATTGGCTGCCCACCAACTCTTCTGTCCATTGTGGAATCGTTCCACACAGGCATGAAGGGTATAATCAAGTTTGATGGTGCAACTTCTGAAGAATTTGAAATCAAGAGTGGAGTTAAGCAAGGTTGTGTACTAGCTCCCACCCTCTTTGGAATATACTTTTCACTTCTACTGAAATATGCATTTCGTGATCAGGATGGTGGTATATACATTCACTCACGCTCAGATGGCGGCCTCTACAATGCTCAGAGATTGAAGGCTAAGACCAAAATTAGGAGGGTACTGATCAGAGAGCTGCTTTTTGCAGATGATGCTGCAGTTACGACCCACTCTGAGGAAGAATTGCAATGTCTACTATCTGCATTCTCCAATGCTTGTTCTGAATTTGGTTTAACAATTAGCAAAAAGAAGACACAGATTATGTCACAAGGTGCACATGGGGTACCATCAATCTTTATTGACGACGCCGAACTAGAGATAGTAGACCATTTTACATATCTAGGATCGGTGGTAAATAGCAAATTATCCCTAGATCAGGAAATCAACATCCGGATTGGTAAGGCAGCAACAACAATGAACAGGTTAAGAAAAAGAGTCTGGGAGAACAGGAAGCTTACTGCCAAAACAAAAGTCCTTGTCTATCAAGCCTGTGTCCTTAGTACTCTTCTCTATGGCAGTGAAACCTGGACAACTTACTCACACCAAGAGAACAATTTAAACAGCTTTCATATGCGGTGTCTGCGAAGAATTCTTGGTATTAAGTGGCAAGACAAAATCACAAATACTGAAGTATTGGAAAGATCAGGTTGTGTGACAGTTTATTCCATGCTCAGTCTTCGTAGACTTAGATGGATAGGACATCTTAGGCGGATGGATGATGGTAGAATACCAAAGGATATCTTTTTTGGTGAATTACAGATGGGTAAGAGATCTCAGGGTCGGCCTCTACTACGATACAAAGATGTGTGTAAGCGGGACATGATTGATACAGGCATTGATAATGCACATTGGGAGCAAGTCGCCGCTGAACGTGTTGCATGGAGGGCAAATATCAGAAATGGAATAAAGTCAAAGGAGAAAATTATTGCAGAAAAGTCACACACCAAGCGTTTGAAACGTAAGATGGTGCATGATGGTGGAAATGACCACGTGTTCACATGCACCCACTGTGAACGGACATTTACAGCGCAAATTGGCCTTATCAGTCACACTCGCTACCGCCATAGTTAAAAGTTATTATGCCTTTTTAAAGCACAAACTATCGTCTGTCAAGACGGCAAGGTGCCAATGTAAAACTCCATTTATCATTTACTATACAATTTTCTGATGTATCATTGAAAGCGTCCTCAAGTTGCTGTTGAAATTCAAAGCACTTTCCAGGATCATGAGTGTTAATAATATTAATCCTGGGGCTAGACTTGTATTTAGCTGTGTAGATTCTCTTTGGTCTCAGTCTATCCCTTGCAACAATCAAAGAATGATCTGTATCACAGTCAGCACTGTGGTAACTTCGAGTTAATGATGTATGGTTCAGATGTTGTCTCCGTGTGATAATGAAGTCCAGCTGATGTCAATGGCCGGATCTTGGATGTTTCCATGTGACCTTATGCATCTCTTTTGTTTTAAAAAAAGGAGTTTGTAATACATAAGTCATTTCTAGTGCAATGCTCCAGCAGCCTTTGCCCATTATCATTCATGCGACCGATGTTGTATTTTCCAAGGCACACTGGCCATGAACTTGAGTCCATGCCCACACGAGCATTGAAATCACCGAGCATATAAATGTAGTCAGATTTTGGAACTGCCTTGATCGCAGAGTCTATCTGCTCATAGAACGTATCTTTCACATCATCAGAGGAAGTGAGTGTCGGTGCATATGCAGTGAGAATGGTGGCAAATCCACAAGAGGTTGCCAAGCGCAGTGATAATAATCTTTCATTACCTCCAGCTGGGATATCAATCATTCCCAGTAGCGAATTCTTCACTGCAAAGCCGACACCGTGTTGCATTTTTTATGCCTGCCCTCTTCCCTTCCAAAAAAAGGTGTAATTGTTTTCCCTGAGTGACCCTTCCTCAGCGAGGCGACTCTCCTGCAGGCCAGCAATATCAATGTTAAGATGATTGAGTTAAGCATCAATAACAGCCGTTTTTCTCACATCGTCAATATTTGTCAAGTCAGTCGAAAATCCAGGACACATGGTTCTCACGTTCCAGGTTGCAAGCCGTAGCTTGAGGTTTCTATTATTCTTTTTATTAGTACCTGGTGCATTGGTTTTACAGCCTGCGATTCAGATTTTGTCCTAGCCCCAAGCACCCATTGAAGCAGGCAGGTTGTGGCGGATCAGCACCCAATTGGCCGGGGGCTCCCTAACTTGAGGCGGGCGGTAGCTGATCAGGGACACCTGTAGGTGTCTCCCACCGTCAGAGGCAACGCGTGGCGCCCCATGTCTACGCCAACTGACAAAGACTTATAACCCGTAACAGTTGCCTCTCGCTTTGATTCCGAGACCGGTTAAGACCAGGGATGGAGTTATTGCCTCTCCATAGCACAAAGCCTGGGCTAAAATAAAGAAACCATGTGTTGCCCATGCAGCATGATCCCTCTCTCGGCCTGCCTAGTTCACTCCAGAGGAAAGTTAACACCTATACATCTGGAACAAGACAAGCTGCAGAAGCTGCCGGATCAGCAAAGCAATGCTCTAACTGTCCACCTGTCGGAGCTTCGATCCTAGACCAGCTGCCAACCAAGGCTTACGGCCTGGTCTGCCCTGCCATGACTTATTTTGTCTTCGGGTTGCATTTCCTCGCACCAGGATAAGGCTAGCACCCTCCCAATTGCGCTCTTCCGCCCGAAGCCGTTGGCACAATGTGGGGTGTCGGGTTTGGTAAGCGCCGCCCAACATTCGGCGCTGACAGAAAGCAGGTAGTACCGTCTACTGTCATACGGTAGCTCAGTCATATCTGACTAAGTAGTAGTAGTAGTAGTAGTAGTAGTAGTAGTAGTAGTAGTAGTAGTAGTAGTAGTAGTAGTAGTAGTAGTAGTAGTAGTAGTAGTAGTAGTAGTAGTAGTAGTAGTAGTAGTAGTAGTAGTAGTAGTAGTAGTAGTAGTAGTAGTAGTAGTAGTAGTAGTAGTAGTAGTAGTAGTAGTAGTAGTAGTAGTAGTAGTAGTAGTAGTAGTAGTAGTAGTAGTAGTAGTAGTAGTAGTAGTAGTAGTAGTAGTAGTAGTAGTAGTAGTAGTAGTAGTAGTAGTAGTAGTAGTAGTAGTAGTAGTAGTAGTAGTAGTAGTAGTAGTAGTAGTAGTAGTAGTAGTAGTAGTAGTAGTAGTAGTAGTAGTAGTAGTAGTAGTAGTAGTAGTAGTAGTAGTAGTAGTAGTAGTAGTAGTAGTAGTAGTAGTAGTAGTAGTAGTAGTAGTAGTAGTAGTAGTAGTAGTAGTAGTAGTAGTAGTAGTAGTAGTAGTAGTAGTAGTAGTAGTAGTAGTAGTAGTAGTAGTAGTAGTAGTAGTAGTAGTAGTAGTAGTAGTAGTAGTAGTAGTAGTAGTAGTAGTAGTAGTAGTAGTAGTAGTAGTAGTAGTAGTAGTAGTAGTAGTAGTAGTAGTAGTAGTAGTAGTAGTAGTAGTAGTAGTAGTAGTAGTAGTAGTAGTAGTAGTAGTAGTAGTAGTAGTAGTAGTAGTAGTAGTAGTAGTAGTAGTAGTAGTAGTAGTAGTAGTAGTAGTAGTAGTAGTAGTAGTAGTAGTAGTAGTAGTAGTAGTAGTAGTAGTAGTAGTAGTAGTAGTAGTAGTAGTAGTAGTAGTAGTAGTAGTAGTAGTAGTAGTAGTAGTAGTAGTAGTAGTAGTAGTAGTAGTAGTAGTAGTAGTAGTAGTAGTAGTAGTAGTAGTAGTAGTAGTAGTAGTAGTAGTAGTAGTAGTAGTAGTAGTAGTAGTAGTAGTAGTAGTAGTAGTAGTAGTAGTAGTAGTAGTAGTAGTAGTAGTAGTAGTAGTAGTAGTAGTAGTAGTAGTAGTAGTAGTAGTAGTAGTAGTAGTAGTAGTAGTAGTAGTAGTAGTAGTAGTAGTAGTAGTAGTAGTAGTAGTAGTAGTAGTAGTAGTAGTAGTAGTAGTAGTAGTAGTAGTAGTAGTAGTAGTAGTAGTAGTAGTAGTAGTAGTAGTAGTAGTAGTAGTAGTAGTAGTAGTAGTAGTAGTAGTAGTAGTAGTAGTAGTAGTAGTAGTAGTAGTAGTAGTAGTAGTAGTAGTAGTAGTAGTAGTAGTAGTAGTAGTAGTAGTAGTAGTAGTAGTAGTAGTAGTAGTAGTAGTAGTAGTAGTAGTAGTAGTAGTAGTAGTAGTAGTAGTAGTAGTAGTAGTAGTAGTAGTAGTAGTAGTAGTAGTAGTAGTAGTAGTAGTAGTAGTAGTAGTAGTAGTAGTAGTAGTAGTAGTAGTAGTAGTAGTAGTAGTAGTAGTAGTAGTAGTAGTAGTAGTAGTAGTAGTAGTAGTAGTAGTAGTAGTAGTAGTAGTAGTAGTAGTAGTAGTAGTAGTAGTAGTAGTAGTAGTAGTAGTAGTAGTAGTAGTAGTAGTAGTAGTAGTAGTAGTAGTAGTAGTAGTAGTAGTAGTAGTAGTAGTAGTAGTAGTAGTAGTAGTAGTAGTAGTAGTAGTAGTAGTAGTAGTAGTAGTAGTAGTAGTAGTAGTAGTAGTAGTAGTAGTAGTAGTAGTAGTAGTAGTAGTAGTAGTAGTAGTAGTAGTAGTAGTAGTAGTAGTAGTAGTAGTAGTAGTAGTAGTAGTAGTAGTAGTAGTAGTAGTAGTAGTAGTAGTAGTAGTAGTAGTAGTAGTAGTAGTAGTAGTAGTAGTAGTAGTAGTAGTAGTAGTAGTAGTAGTAGTAGTAGTAGTAGTAGTAGTAGTAGTAGTAGTAGTAGTAGTAGTAGTAGTAGTAGTAGTAGTAGTAGTAGTAGTAGTAGTAGTAGTAGTAGTAGTAGTAGTAGTAGTAGTAGTAGTAGTAGTAGTAGTAGTAGTAGTAGTAGTAGTAGTAGTAGTAGTAGTAGTAGTAGTAGTAGTAGTAGTAGTAGTAGTAGTAGTAGTAGTAGTAGTAGTAGTAGTAGTAGTAGTAGTAGTAGTAGTAGTAGTAGTAGTAGTAGTAGTAGTAGTAGTAGTAGTAGTAGTAGTAGTAGTAGTAGTAGTAGTAGTAGTAGTAGTAGTAGTAGTAGTAGTAGTAGTAGTAGTAGTAGTAGTAGTAGTAGTAGTAGTAGTAGTAGTAGTAGTAGTAGTAGTAGTAGTAGTAGTAGTAGTAGTAGTAGTAGTAGTAGTAGTAGTAGTAGTAGTAGTAGTAGTAGTAGTAGTAGTAGTAGTAGTAGTAGTAGTAGTAGTAGTAGTAGTAGTAGTAGTAGTAGTAGTAGTAGTAGTAGTAGTAGTAGTAGTAGTAGTAGTAGTAGTAGTAGTAGTAGTAGTAGTAGTAGTAGTAGTAGTAGTAGTAGTAGTAGTAGTAGTAGTAGTAGTAGTAGTAGTAGTAGTAGTAGTAGTAGTAGTAGTAGTAGTAGTAGTAGTAGTAGTAGTAGTAGTAGTAGTAGTAGTAGTAGTAGTAGTAGTAGTAGTAGTAGTAGTAGTAGTAGTAGTAGTAGTAGTAGTAGTAGTAGTAGTAGTAGTAGTAGTAGTAGTAGTAGTAGTAGTAGTAGTAGTAGTAGTAGTAGTAGTAGTAGTAGTAGTAGTAGTAGTAGTAGTAGTAGTAGTAGTAGTAGTAGTAGTAGTAGTAGTAGTAGTAGTAGTAGTAGTAGTAGTAGTAGTAGTAGTAGTAGTAGTAGTAGTAGTAGTAGTAGTAGTAGTAGTAGTAGTAGTAGTAGTAGTAGTAGTAGTAGTAGTAGTAGTAGTAGTAGTAGTAGTAGTAGTAGTAGTAGTAGTAGTAGTAGTAGTAGTAGTAGTAGTAGTAGTAGTAGTAGTAGTAGTAGTAGTAGTAGTAGTAGTAGTAGTAGTACGATTATTAATAACGTAAATAAACACATTTACAGTTTTGATATCTTTTATGGTTAGATCTAGTTGTTTGCTTCTTCTGGTTTGGTTGACATGGGAAGACTATTCCGTACAATTTTATAAAATTGTTTGAAGTTAGTCAAATGGAAAATCCGCCTTATGTTTCCATTTGCCTAAGCCCATTATGGTAGACTTTTGGAGGTTTGATTTTGATCCACCCCCTTTGCGAAAAAACGAGAACGCTTCCAAAATGATCCATACAGATTTTTCAGTTGTTGGAAAAAACAATGGTATCATCTGCATAAGCACGCAGCTTTTGCTCACCCTTCCTGTCGTGTCCTCCTTTAAAGTGTCGTCCCTGGAGTGAAGAGAGTCGACACCCACATTATAATATTTTTTTTTTCTCTCAATATTCTGGAGAATCCACCAGCTTCCGTCCAACACACTCCATCAGCCTATGGACACCTTTTCCTGTCACTCTCTCACTGTCGTACTATGCCCCTCCTTCTCATACTTCCCCAACGCAACATACTCAACAACTATTGCTTCTAAAAATTAATAAAGACTAATTTATTAAAAGAAAAGTGTAACGTATATGAGACGTGTATGCGAAGAAAAAAGTGTGTCGTGTATTATAACATAAATGTGTATGTCAGCCTTCAAAGTTCAGGATCATAGTGTACACATCATGGCAAGGATCACACGACATCATTCGAGTCAGTACGAAAAACCTCACCGAAGTCGTATCCTTCTCTCCAGACATGTCCTCCTCCAGGAACTCTGATGACCATGAGATCTGAATCCAATGTAAATATATAATCCGTGGAAAAAAACTGTTAGTGTTACTAACACAACTGTTCCTAACAGTTTATAGAAACTCCGGCTTCATAATTCCGGCGCGGTGAAACAAACATGGAACACTGTCCTATGAACAAGACTTTTTGTCTCTTGATAAATGTTCACTAGTTCTCACTATTAAACAGTTATTGTATCTAGAATAAAATGGCTGGCTTTATTCACTAGATATAGTCTGAAAGTTCTGATTTCCTTGATACGTGGCACAACTACACTTCAATGTTTGGTTCCATCTAATGTGAACATCAGTTCCTACTGATCTAGTTCCACGTGGGCTGAACCTCCATCACTTCAGGTGTGTTAACGATTGGTATTCACTCATGTAGGATACATATACCATTAGACTCCACCGAGCAATGTGTCTTAACTTCTTCCGTTGCGAAAATTGCTGGCCCATCTCTCCACATCATACTTTATCCGGGATCGGATTTTTTAGTTGTTCCGGGTTCTTCATTCCAACCAGAGGAACCTTATGTAAAAACCGCCTCATTCCCGGGATGGCTACTACACTTTGCCATAACGACACATGCTAGTTAATGTTAAATTTATCTAGCACTGTAGAGCTCTCCCACAAACACGTCCATCATAATCCACGGTTTTTGTCAACTCCCCATCTCCAATCATGGTTTATGGCAAAACCTCTAATTGGTCACGTGACTGTATTCTTCCTGTCCCCACAGGTGTTATTTGGACATATCAGCCATTGTCAAGAATCTATTTTCCTGGCTTTAGTCCTTGTCAAAGTTGTCATTAATGGTTTTGACATCCAAAACAATCTAGAGAGTTACTGTACAGTTCCAACAAAGAGTTTCAAATAACCCCGTCAACTTCTCGATGTGCCGGAAACCAAGAATTGACAGATGCACTGTTTTCCTGTCTCTCGCTGCCAATTCCGGTTTGTCTCTGACTGTTGACAAACTGTCAATCTTCTGTTCAGTGGTGACAATCCCAGCAGCCATTTCCGTCTGATGTCCGGCAGTATAAGTGACAGACAGGGCTGTTCCATCTACTGCGCCGGGCAAGGCTATGTAATTCTAAATGTTTATAAACTGCCAACGCATTGTATCCCTTCCTTCTCACTCACCACCAAATGTGTTTATGGGCTGACCCGATGTAACCTGTGCAGCTGTGTTTACTCTGTTAGTAAAAATAGTTGTCGCTGGCAGATCGTCCGCTTAATCCGAAAATCCTCTATAATAATCAACCTGTTAAACACACGGTTTTATTTTGTGACATAGGCCCCCTCTTAAGAGAGTAGTCCATCTCACTCTTCTCCACCGTGAGTTTAATCCAGATGATTCATTCTTCTTCTTCATGAGCTGGGTGTCTTGACAAGAAGTCCGCTCCAACATTTTCCTTCCCAGGAATGTACTCTACTGTGAAATTATACGGTTGAAGTAACAACGACCACCGCATCAAACGTGCGTTGAGCTTCTGAGAAGTAGCCAGGAACATCAGAGGTTGATGATCCGACTGGACTCGAAACTTAACTCCATACAAATATGGCTGAAATTTTTGCACTGCCCATACGAGGGACAAGCACTCTCTCTCGACGGTTGAATAATTCCTCTCCGCCTGTAGAAGTTTCTTACTTGCGTATGCCACAGGTTTCAAAACCGAAGCATCGTCTTTTCCTTCCTGTAACAAAGCGGCTCCAATTCCAATCGCACTCGCATCCGTTCTCAACACAAATTGTTTGGAAAGGTCAGGGAGCTGTAATACAGGTTTGCTGACCAAGGCCTCCTTTAACTGACTATAGGCATTCTCACATTCTGGTGTCCAAATGATTTGGTCCGGGAATCCCTTTTTCAAGGTTTCCGTCAACGGAGCTCCCAATTCAGTGAAATGTGGGATAAATTTGTGGTAGAACCCACACAACGAGAGAAAAGATCGCACATCCTTCTTCGTTTTTGGCCTTGGTGCATTTCTGATTTTCTCCAGGTTCTTCTCTTCTGGAACAATGTGTCCTGGAGTGATGGTGTGACCTAGAAATTCCAGAGTCTGGTAACCAATCATGCACTTGGTTGGACGAGCAGTAAGCCCTGCTTCCTTGAGTCTATTAAACACTCTCTCCAAGGATTGTAAGTGGTCATCCAAGCTGTCACTGGAAATCAGAATATCATCCATGAATGAGATGATGGACGGATCCTGTAACGGATCTAGTAAAGTCCTCATCATGCGTGTAAACACACTGGGTGCATTGCTGAGTCCAAAGGGCATGACTTTGAATTCGTAGTGTCCACTGGGTGTACTGAAAGCTAACAGTGGTCGAATCTCCGGTTTGACTGGTATCTGATAGTACCCCCGACTCAGATCCACCTTTGAAAAGTACCGAGCCTTATGGAGCCTAGCGAATAACTGAGTTGGATTCGGCAAAGGTTCCACCTGAAACTGTGTATGACTGTTCAGAAGTCGGTAATCTATACACAACCTGTGTTCTCCACTTGGTTTGCGTAACAAAACTACCCCCGCATTGTATGGGGATGTGGATGGTGCAATCACGTCATCCTCCAGCAGTTTTTGTATTTCCTCCTCCAGGGCCTTTTCTTTAGAGAATGGCACTGGGTAAACCTTTTGGCGAACAGGCTCCTGCGTGGTCAAAGTCATCTCGAACTCCACCAACCTCGTTCGTCCTGGTTTGTCAGTCAGTATCTCCTTATGAGACTTGAGAACCTGGGTTATCCTTTCCCTCTCCTGGGAAGTCAGATCAGGGTTCACTTTCACATCCCTATAGGTTTCCTGGTGTACCAAGGGATATTCCCTGCCCTCGCTGGTTCCCACTTCCGTCTCCATTGCAACTGCCATTGCCATGAGGTGCGCTGCCTTGTCTCCGGGTCTCTCTTCGTATTTCCGCAAGAGATTGATATGGAAAATCTTCGACTTTCCCCGGATCCGGATCTGATAGTTGGTTCTGGATATCACCCTTTCCACGGGAAATGGTCCTTGCCAACCTATCTCCAGTTTGTTGTTTCCCGTTGGGAGTAGCAACAAGACTTTATCTCCTACCTCTAGAGATCTTTCTTTAGACCTACGGTTGTAGTAAGCCGCATGTCTTTTCCTGGCCTTTTTCAAGTTTTGATTTGCCAGAGTCCATCCCTTATGGAGTTTTTCTTTCAGTTCCTCCACGTATTGATAGGATGAGATCACTTCTTCTGACGTCCCCTCTTCAGTCCAACCCCTCAACATGGCTTCCAACGGTCCTTTGATTGGACGACCAAACAGCAACGTAGCGGGTGGTAGTCCTGTTGAGCCATGAGGAACTTCCCGATAGGCAAAGAGTGCGGCTGGGATATATTCATCCCACCTATCAGGTTTTTCCTGCACTAGTTTCCTGAGCATTGTCATCAACGTGCCGTTGAAACGCTCTACTTGTCCATTGGCCTGAGGGTGGTAAGGGCTGGTATGTATGTGGTTAGAGTGAAACACCCTAAATACCTCCTCCATGAGTTTTCCACAAAACTGAGATCCATTGTCCGTCAGAATTTGATCCGGAAAGCCTAATCTGGTAAAGGCCTCCATCAGTGCGTCCGCCACTCTTTTCGAGTCAATCGTGGTCAACGGTATAGCCTCACCCCACATTGTACAGCAATCCATCATTGTGAGTATATACATGTTCCTCTTCTTAGTCCTGGGAAGTGGACCCACGATATCGATGGCTACCCTCTCGAAAGGAGAGTTCATGATGGGCATCTCACCCAACATCACCGGTGCTGTCCAGTGTTTCGGTGCCACCCTCTGGCACTCAGGGCATGACTTCACATACCGACGCACATCATCTGTCATTCCCGGCCAATAGTAGTGGCAGGAAATCCGCTGCATGGTGGCGGCAATACCCATATGTCCACTAAAGGAGATGGTATGCCCCATATGAAGAATCTGGGACCGGTGAGCTTTCGGGACGACCAACTGACCGTATAGGTTGTCTCCCCTTCCTGCTCTCCTGTAGAGTATCCTATTCTTCATGTAGTACTGCCCCCGTCCTGGTGGATCAGCACTTTTCTGCAGCTTTTTGTAGCAAGGACGTAAAGTATCATCCTCACTCTGGGCAGTTCGTAGCTCCCCCGGCATTGGGTTAGTCACAATTGCGTCTGCCTCTTCCGTTTTCGTCTGAGAGCGAGTCTGCATTGCTCCCATATGGATTGGCTCCCTGGGCATTCCCAGAAAGACATACCGGCAACCTAGGATGACTGGAAAAATGGGATCGGTCAATACCGCGGCCTTGATGGTGCCGGTGACGTACCTTGAGCGAATCTCCACATTAGCAATGGGCAACTTCATGGTTACAGCACTCTTCTGTGCAGGCTGTATGTCCAATGTTTCACCTGTGAATTGTTCTGGATGTACCAGATCCGCAGAAATCACGGCCTCCCCGTCCAGTCCTGTGTCGTATAAACACTCCACTTGACGACCGTTAACCTCTACCAATTCCACTACAGGTGGTTTTTCCTGGTCTGGAGTCTCTTCCTCGGCCTCGACCTGTTCGGTGGGCTCCACCTTAGGTTTCCCTGAGCACCCGACGAATTGAGTGTCTCCTGACTTTCCCCTGCAGTCAATAGCATTGTGCGTGTTTGACTGACATTGGTTGCACCATTTCCCTGTCCTAGATGTTCTATTGTCGGACTTGAATGAGCTCTCCTGGTGGCGAGCTTCCTTGTTGACCTTGGCATTTTCCGTGACAACCTCCTTGGAAGTCACTTGACATGCTGCAAAGTGAGGGTTCTTAGCCTTCGATTTGCAGTCCCTCGTATTGTGAGAGGGTGACTTACAAATTGAACACCACTTCTCCGACCACGGTCGTTTTGGTGTAGAGCTTGAAGTGCTCTTGCTTCCCTCCTTCTTCTTCTCTGAACTATCCTCTGATTTTTGCACATAAGGTTCCCACTTTTTTGTTCCTGAGTTTTTAGTTTTCTTCTTGTCATGTTTCTCTTGACTTTTGGAGTTGGTTGAAAGGTTTTCCCCTGCCTCCCCATGTACTTCGACGAACCGTTCTGCTAATTTAGTCACGAGGTCAATACGTTCCGCTCCTTGTTCTCCCAGGAACGTCCTGAGAGGTTTAGACATTTGCTTCTTCAGCTGGTCGACCACCATGAGCTCTTCCAGACTCTCATAGTCATGTGCGAACCCAGCCAAATCCATCCACTTATGGAGATAAGATTTAAGACGCAAACTGTAGGCGGCAAACAACTCTCCGGGTTCTCGTTTCGCTGCTCGAAATTTTTTCCGGTAGGTATGTGACGTAACCTCGAATCGTTTCAGCAGAGCCGTCTTTAACTCGTCATAATTGTTCTCATGTCCTGGTGGCAGGCGAGAATAAACCTCGTAACCGGTCCCGCGTAATCCCTGGGATAGCTTAAGATTCCATTTGTTACGCTCCAGACCCATAGCAACTGACATAGCCTCGAAGCGTTGAAGGTATTGATCAATCTTCTCTTTGTCCTCCTCGTAGACCGCCAAAGGAAACTTCATAGCATGGTACCCATGTCCACCTACTGGTGTTGATCCTGGGATGGAGGAACCTCCAACTGCTCCCTCAGTTTCTCCATTAGATTGACTCTTGAGCTCGAGTTCCCGCATCCGGTACTCGTGCTCCCTCTTCTGTGCTTCTTGTTCAGCTTCTAATTTCCTAGCTGCTTGTTCAGCTTCAAATTTCCTAGCTGCTTGCTCAGCTTCCAATTTCCTAGCTGCTTGCTCAGCTTCCAATTTCTTAGCTGCTTGCTCAGCTTCCAATTTCTTAGCTGCTTGTTCCAACTCCATCCTTCTCAATTCCAGCTCGGCCTTTCGATCATCCCTTTCCGCTTGACGATACTCTCTCTCCACTTCCTGTATGTAATCCGTTAGAGAAGACCCAGCCAATCCCATTTCTTCCCCCCTTGCCTTTAATTCTAACGTGCTAAGTTTAGGGGTGGCCATTATACAGAGAGGTAAGCTAGCAGGTCTAGTACAATATAACTGCAAATTACTATACAGATATATGAACAAGTACTATAAATCTAGATATTACTACACACAGCACATTCACTCAGTGACAAGAGTAGAATCAGGACCACAGACCTATGCAGACGTGTGAAGTGTGAACAGGTAAGATATTAGTCCTAACCCCTATCCACATTCACTCTAGCTGGATTCTCCAAACTGATATCTCCCTCCTATAACTAAGGATCCCGTGTCAAAGGACCCCGTTGTCAGAAGATCCCCCTGTCAAACGTTCCTGCTTGCAGGAGATCTCGCTGTCCAAGGATTCCGTTTACGGGAAATCCCGCTGTCCAAAGATTCCGTTTACGAGAGATCCCGCTGTCCAAAGATTCCGTTTACGAGAGATCCCGCTGTCCAAAGATCCCGTTATCGAGCCCCCAATAATGTCGTGTCCTCCTTTAAAGTGTCGTCCCTGGAGTGAAGAGAGTCGACACCCACATTATAATATTTTTTTTTTCTCTCAATATTCTGGAGAATCCACCAGCTTCCGTCCAACACACTCCATCAGCCTATGGACACCTTTTCCTGTCACTCTCTCACTGTCGTACTAAGCCCCTCCTTCTCATACTTCCCCAACGCAACATACTCAACAACTATTGCTTCTAAAAATTAATAAAGACTAATTTATTAAAAGAAAAGTGTAACGTATATGAGACGTGTATGCGAAGAAAAAAGTGTGTCGTGTATTATAACATAAATGTGTATGTCAGCCTTCAAAGTTCAGGATCATAGTGTACACATCATGGCAAGGATCACACGACATCATTCGAGTCAGTACGAAAAACCTCACCGAAGTCGTATCCTTCTCTCCAGACATGTCCTCCTCCAGGAACTCTGATGACCATGAGATCTGAATCCAATGTAAATATATAATCCGTGGAAAAAAACTGTTAGTGTTCCTAACACAACTGTTCCTAACAGTTTATAGAAACTCCGGCTTCATAATTCCGGCGCGGTGAAACAAACATGGAACACTGTCCTATGAACAAGACTTTTTGTCTCTTGATAAATGTTCACTAGTTCTCACTATTAAACAGTTATTGTATCTAGAATAAAATGGCTGGCTTTATTCACTAGATATAGTCTGAAAGTTCTGATTTCCTTGATACGTGGCACAACTACACTTCAATGTTTGGTTCCATCTAATGTGAACATCAGTTCCTACTGATCTAGTTCCACGTGGGCTGAACCTCCATCACTTCAGGTGTGTTAACGATTGGTATTCACTCATGTAGGATACATATACCATTAGACTCCACCGAGCAATGTGTCTTAACTTCTTCCGTTGCGAAAATTGCTGGCCCATCTCTCCACATCATACTTTATCCGGGATCGGATTTTTTAGTTGTTCCGGGTTCTTCATTCCAACCAGAGGAACCTTATGTAAAAACCGCCTCATTCCCGGGATGGCTACTACACTTTGCCATAACGACACATGCTAGTTAATGTTAAATTTATCTAGCACTGTAGAGCTCTCCCACAAACACGTCCATCATAATCCACGGTTTTTGTCAACTCCCCATCTCCAATCATGGTTTATGGCAAAACCTCTAATTGGTCACGTGACTGTATTCTTCCTGTCCCCACAGGTGTTATTTGGACATATCAGCCATTGTCAAGAATCTATTTTCCTGGCTTTAGTCCTTGTCAAAGTTGTCATTAATGGTTTTGACATCCAAAACAATCTAGAGAGTTACTGTACAGTTCCAACAAAGAGTTTCAAATAACCCCGTCAACTTCTCGATGTGCCGGAAACCAAGAATTGACAGATGCACTGTTTTCCTGTCTCTCGCTGCCAATTCCGGTTTGTCTCTGACTGTTGACAAACTGTCAATCTTCTGTTCAGTGGTGACAATCCCAGCAGCCATTTCCGTCTGATGTCCGGCAGTATAAGTGACAGACAGGGCTGTTCCATCTACTGCGCCGGGCAAGGCTATGTAATTCTAAATGTTTATAAACTGCCAACGCATTGTATCCCTTCCTTCTCACTCACCACCAAATGTGTTTATGGGCTGACCCGATGTAACCTGTGCAGCTGTGTTTACTCTGTTAGTAAAAATAGTTGTCGCTGGCAGATCGTCCGCTTAATCCGAAAATCCTCTATAATAATCAACCTGTTAAACACACGGTTTTATTTTGTGACACTTCCCTGGTATGAAAGTACCCCTGACATTGTTGTCCTGTCGTATCTTTTCTAGAAGTATCTCTAGGGCGACAACATACTGTAATGGGGCCAAGGGAGATCCCTGTCTCACCGACCTAGTCAACCTGAAAGAATTAGTGAGGGTATGATTTAACAGAACCCGACTTTCTTGTTTTAAATATAAAATTTGAATCTATGATTTAACAGAACCCGACTTTCTTGTTTTAAATATAAAATTTGAATCTATGATTTAACAGAACCCGACTTTCTTGTTTTAAATATATAATTTGAATCAATGTCTGAAAATAACTTCCCACGTTGCAGTGTGAGAGAACTTTGTGGAGGTCATAAAAAAAAATTGTCACTTACTGCCAATATAGTACCTTGCGGTGTATGGCAGAGGGGTCTTTGAGCCTGAGGAATAAAGGCCGCCTGGCTAGTGCAGTCGCCGCGAACTGTGCAGGTTAGGATTTTCTTTTTGCCCCCAACAGAAAAAAATCCGACACCTTACCGAGGGATCGAACCCGGGACTCCCGAATGAGAGTCCGGCGTTCTAGCCTCTTGGCCAGCCGCTCCTCTGTGGAGGTATGGGTGAAATATTCTGTCGAATGTTGTTTCTTGATCTAAAGATAGAATTGAGGACTGACAGTTTTTCAGACGTGTGTAGTTGATAAAGTCCCTTATGAAATGAGTGTGTTGATAAGTGTTCACGGTGTTGTACAACTATACTGCTGGACTTCATGAATGAGAGTTGCCATTACTAGTTTCAATTTGTTCGTCAAAACCTGTGTTAAAATCTTGTAGTCTACGTTTAAAAGCGAGATCGGCCTGTAACTCTTTAAAAGTGTCTTGTCGGTGTTGTCCTTCGGAATAAGAGTGATGAAAGATGTGCTGGAACTGGATGGGAGTTCTTGTTTGTGGAAAGATTCAGAGAATACTGTTAGTAAAAGGGGACCTAGAAAAGGACAGAAAAACTTATAGAATTCAGCGGTAATACCGTCAGAGCCAGGCGATTTGCCCTTCTGCATTCCGTGAACCGCTAGTGTTATATCTGTTAGTGTTCATTCAGTATCTAGTGTTAGTTTCTGTTCCTCTGTGAGTTGTATTGTGAATTTCATAAAATTTTCTTGTACGTGCGGTTGTGTGTTTTCCTCTGTGTAAAGGTTCTCATAATAATCTTCAAAGGCTAAGGCTATTTGTTGTGGCTCGACTTGTATATTTCCTTCCCTATCAATTATCTGGCCTATCTGTCTGCTGTGCTGTATGTTATGTTCTATAGCTAGGTATTGTTTACTCGGTATCTCTTTTGTTATAGTTTTTAACTTCGTTCACAGTAAAGCCCCCTGAAATCGATTATGACTGTGGTGGTCTCATTCTTCCTGTAATGCTATGATGTGTGGTGAATTTTTGTCTGTCTGTAGTGAGAGCTTAATTGCATTCTCCAATACGTTTTCTTGTTGTAGTTTTTGCCTGTGTATTACTGCTGATAGTGTTTGAGTTCTCTCTCGTATAGTTTGTTTAAGAGTTTCCCAGAGTTCTCGCCCATTACCCTTGTTATATCGCTTGTGTAAGTGAGGATCGGTTTTGTAATGCAATCTACAAAGTCCAGATGTTGTAAAAGCGTGCTGTTAAATTTCTTATGGCGAGATCTTCTAAAATGTGTTATTGATTGTATTGTGTTTATTGTTGCAACTACAGTCTTATGGCCTGTGAAGTTCAGTGTCTCCTGTAAATGCTTGCCTGGTGTTATATGATGTGCCCTGGGCGCATAAATTCTATCTAATCGCGCTGCTCAGCTATGTGCATTGTTCGTGTGTGTTGTATGTGGTCCACGGGGATGTGTCGGCCTGTATGTGTCTGTCAGCTCATAGATATCTAAAAGTGTTTGCAATGTGTTTAACTGATGTTCATCCTCCCCTGTGGTGTTTCTAATTTGCATTCTTACATATTCATTTGTCAGGCCATGCACAGCAAGCAAGCAATTAAAACCACCCCCTAAAGTAATGTTGTGACCCCGATATGAGCATGATAGCAAGTTTTCCAGTTTTTAGTAGGAGAGCAGCTGATGTTTGTAGTTAGGCGGTGCGTGTATGTTGACAAATGTGTATTTATGTTTATTATTTCCCACCTGTACTATAGCTATCCTACCCTGGCAGTCCATGTCCTTCTCTATAATCTGCCACCTGCCATATGTCTGTATTATTGCCTGTACCCAGCCCGATATGTTGAGTACTAAGACTAAAACATGAGTGTCTTAAACATAAGCATGTTGTTATATATGATGCGTGTTCGTCGATGTTAACGTTAGCTTCCTGTATGTCCTGTTTGAGAATAAAAGCAGATTTATATTTGTGTATGTGTAAGGTGATTAATTTTGGATCTTATACCTCGAATGTTAATTTCCGCTGCCATTTTGGTTGTAATATAAGAACGGGTTGAGAATAAATATGTTTCTTGTGTAAACTCTCTGTATTCATGGTATCATTTCTGGAAATATTTAGTAGATTCCTTCCGCGGGCTTGAAATATCCACGCCACTAACGAGGCGTGGAGAAGAAAATAAAAGTCTTCTTCGTCGTGGTGGGTGTTGATTTTATCACTGTCTCTTCCGGTCATGGCGCTGGTCGATATCTGTTTAGTATAATTACTTACACATTTCTTTTTGTCTGCCGGTCTCTCGCGTCGTCGTCGCATTCGCAACTACGAGCGCTTTCAAGCAAGCATCTAAACAAGTCAAGAAGCCTCATACGGGGTAAAATGGCACGTTGCAATAACACCAAAAGACACGCGGCATCCAAGATGTGCAGCGTGGGATCCGAAAAGATCGTCAAGAAGACGAACGTGGAGAACCTGCCTGCTAGCTGCATCAAAGAACCTGAAACTACAGCTAATACTGAAGCTATCAAGATGGAGAAGATCGACAGCCCACCACAGACAAGATGCAAGACAGCAGAGAAGAAGGAGGAGAAAGACACCAGAGTCGGAAACGATGACTCAAAAACAGTCCGATGGGTTGTCAAGAGGATTCAAGTGGAGCTGACAGACGAAGAAATCCTCAAGCAGCTGCAAGAAGAGAATCTCAACATCAGAATCGTGAAGGCGGAGCGGATCCTGACCTACTCAAAGATCCCTACGACGCTGGCGGTGGTGACGACTGAGGGGAGCGAGATACCACTCCAGGTATTAAATAGCAAGAAAATTCAATAGCCTGAATGATTCATCCCAAGAAGCAGTCAATGTTCAAGATGTCAGAGGGTCTCTCACAGCAAAGCAGCATGTCGCCGTAAGACGGAAATGTGCCGGTGCTGCGCCGATCACCACGCCGTTAAGGAGTGTCCGCTGGCCAAGCTGGACATAGACTTCCGAGCACTCAACAACAAAAGAAAGTGCGCCAACTGCCTGGGCAAGCATGGAGCAAGATATTTGGGCTGCCCGTACCTGCAATGATACAGAGACGCCTTAAAGATCGCGATCACCACAAAGACACCATTCAATGAACTAATGCGGAGGGATGAGACAGCCACGGGTATAGCACAATATGAAAGAGATCAACTGCAAAAGCAGATAGACGAGTTGAAGAAATAAGTCAAGCTACTACAGACACCACAACCAACCAGCGATAATGAGAAGCTGCTGGCCGACATGAAAGAGATCCAGCACAACATCAAACAGGATATGGAGCGCATGGCTAAGATGAAGAAGGACAACGAGGAAATCCTACAAATGATCAAGACCGAAAGAAAACTACTGAATGCCGAAAGGACGCAGCACCAATCCAAACCAACAGATGAGATGAAGCAAGATGGAACACCACAAAAAAAAAAAAAAAAAAACATCGAGAAACTGATGAAGACAATTCACAAAAAAGGAGGCAGAAAGACGCATGATCGAGCCGAGCCACAGACCAATAAGAAACAGCAAGCAGCAGCGAGTAGTCCAGCCACGATGCCTAAGCAAGCCGAGATGAAATCAGCATCCCGCCAGGTAGACGAATATGACCTAGCGAAGCCTGAAGATAATGGGAGCACAGACGAGGAAAACAGTCCCCGCTTAGCTCTATGGAAGAGGAAAGTAATACATGAAGCTGAGTTCGAAGAAAGGGTAGAGCAAGCTAGACTACGATCCAGCCAAGCCAGACGAGTCAGGAGCCTACACCAACAAAGCAAACCACAAGAGGAGACGAGCACAAATGATAGCCGCAGACCAACTCCCAGCTGACATCACAGACACAAACCAACATAACCAGTCAGAGATAGTACTCACAAGACAAGAATTAGGGTGAATGAACCCACAAAAACCACGGACCTCAACAATAACAACAGCTGAAGAGGCAGGTTGAACGAGGCCGAATTTGGAATTTTTGTTTTGAAAATTGGAATTGGAATTAGAATTTTGTTTGCTCTGTTCGCTTCAGACGGTGTATGGTAGTCGTGGTTGTTGAGGGGCAGAAGTGTGATAAAAGACTCCATGTCCTCGTAATGTGGTAGAGGGTCTTTCAGGATGCACAGAAGTAACATCTTGTCAGTGCTGTTTTTAAGTTTATGCACTTCCGCATTTATATCTCCCGAAATATCCGCGGCTATTTGCTTCACTGTCTCAATCTTTGCCGTTGTAGGCATCCAGTGAATCATAGCCTTGATCTTTTCCTTCTCTATGTTTGCGATTACAATAGTTAATTTAGGATCCTGCAGTTCATGCTTCATCCCGTGAAGCCGTCCATAATGAGCCGCCTTTGTTTCCGGTGTCAGCATAGCGTACCATCTTTTAGGGTCCTCAAAACGGTAGATGGATTGTATCCCTTGCCTAGCGATCCCACTAGGCCCCATCAAGACGCTCGCCATCAGCGAGTAGTTGGACCGAAATACATGAGGCCCTGATATAGAAAACACAAGTATGTTTTCTTGATGGAGCGATCCTCCCCCAAATGCTTCACTCGTGTTGACTTTAACACGTTTTACAATTTGGTTTCCCATCTTCGATAATCCGTGACAGGAGAAATCTTTAATCCAGACCTACCAGTGGTGAAAACAATCGGAATCATCATCATCATCAAGTGCCGTGCCGGCTGGCGTAGGCGTTCATGGCTCTCCAGAGATCTCGGTCTTTGGTTTTCTAGATCAACTCTGCTGCTGATATTCCTCCATGCCACCGTCTCAATCCATCCAGCATCACTTCTCTTGGTCTACCTCTGCCTCTCTTCCCCTCGATCTTTCCAGTTGTTACGATGTTCTCCAATGCCTCTCTTCTCATCACATGACCGAGGAAAGCTGTTTGTCTTTGTCTTATTGTTGTATATAATGTTCTAGTTTCGTTAGCCTGTTTCAGGCAGTCGTCGTTAGTTACTCTAGCAGTCCAGGGAATTCGCAACATTCGTCTCATGAACCACATCTCTGTTGCTTCTAATTTCTTCTTAATTTGTTCATTTACATTCCAAGATTCACTGCCATACAGCAAAAACTGGTTCTACATAGCATTTCAGCACTCTCTTTCTTACATTCAGTGATAGTGACTTATTGCATAAGATACTCTTCATTTTCTGAAATGCAGCTTTTGCCTGCCCTATTCTGCTCCTAATCTCTGTTGTACATCTTCCATCTGATGTTATAAATGCCCCTAGGTATCTAAAATTATCAACTTGGTTAAGGATTTTCCCTTCTATTTCTATGTCACATTTTGGTGTCACCATTTTCTTTGATATTACCATTGTTACAGTTTTCTTGATATTCAAGGAGAGTCCTTTCCTTGCACTCTCTGTTACTACTACGTCTAATAATTGTTGTAGGTCTGTTGAATAATCCGCCACCAATACTGTGTCATCTGCATAGCGTATATTATTTATATTATAACCTCCAACTAGTATTCCTGGCATCTCTTTGATCTCTCTCATTATTACTTCGCTATACAGGGAGGAAAGATCTGGTGACAAGACACACCCTTGTCGTACTCCTAGCTTTATCTGTTCGTAACTACCCTCTTTATTTCCCATTTTAATTGCTGCTACTTGGTTCCTGTAAATATTCTTTATTATTCTTAAATCTTTTCCATCAGTGTTGATATCTTCCAACATTTTAATCAGTTCATCATGTTTTACTTTATCAAATGCCTTAGTATAATCTATGAAGCACAAATATATGTCTCTCTGTTTCTCTATTGACCTTTCTATTAGTGTCCGTAATGTATAAATTGCATTGTTTGTGCCCTTTCCTTCCACAAATCCATACTGTTCTTCACTAATTTCCATTTTTATTTTCTTTTTGGTTCTTCTCATTATGATTCTGAGTAGAAGCTTAGTGATATGGTTTATAAGGTTAATTGTACGAAAATCTTCACAATCAATTGCTCCTGGTCTTTTTGGTATGGCTATAAATACAGATTTCAGCATATCACTGGGTAAATATCCACTGCTGTAAATATCATTCAACATTTTGGTTAATATATCTTCTCCAAATTCTCCCAATACTTCTAATTCTTCTATTGTGATTTCATCTGGCCCAGCTGTTTTTCCTTTCTTCATACGTTTCATAGCGTCAGCGACTTCTTCTTTCAGAATAGGTGGACCTTCTAAGTTACTATCTTCTGTTAATTCTTCCCTTTCTCCTTCATATAATTCTCTTATATACTCATTCCACCTCTTCATTATAGCATCTTCCTCTAATATTATCTTTCCTGTTTTTGATTTCAAACACCCTGTATTTATTCTTATTTTTCTTCCTGTAAGCTCACTGATCTGTCTGTGCATATTTTTTGTATCTTTAATGGAATTTAATTCAATTTTTTTGCATTGCTCGTTTAACCAACTTTCTTAAGCCTTCCCACATTTATCTTTTATTTCTTTATTTATCTTAGCGTATTCTTGTTTGTCATTTTTACTCTGTTTTCTTTTGTCCATCAGTTTTAAGATATCTTCATTCATCCATTTTTTTCTTAGCTATTTTGCCTCTCTCCGGTAATACTTCTTTGCTAGTTTGATGAATGGAGTCCCTTAACATTTCCCATTGTTCATCTATACTCTGTATTTTAGTTATTGCATTGTACCTATTTTTCACAGTCACTCTGTATTGTTCTTGCATTTCTTTATCTATTTTCAGAACCTCTTTATTAAGACTCATGTTCTTAACCATTTTTTTCCCTCTCTTTAATCTTACTTTTATTTGTCCACATAGTGGTACATGATCACTATTACAGTCAGCACCAGGCATTGTCTTTACATTAATTAAAGCATTTCTAAATCTTTTATTAATTAGTATGTAGTCAATTTGGTTGCGTATTTTCTTATCAGGGCTTATCCATGTGTACAGTCGTCTTTTATGGTGTTTAAACCATGTGTTTCCAATTATCATATCATTGATATTTGCCCATTCTATTAGCTTTTCCCCTCTTTCATTTCTTGTACCTAAACCATAATTCCCCACTACATCCTCCATTTTTCCCTTTCCTACTTTTGCATTAAAATCACCAAGTATTATCTTTATTTCTTGTGATCCAATTTGAGCCATCGCCATTTCTATTTCGTCGTAAAAGTGTTGTATTTCTTCATCACCACTGCTTGCTGTTGGTGCATATACTTGTATAATATTTATGTCTATTGGTTTGCCTTTGATTTTTACCATAATAACTCTATCTGAAATACACCAGTATCCATGAATTGACTTGGCTGTTTTTTCATCTAATATTATTCCTACACCTTTTTCATGTGTATCCCCTCCAGAATAAATTATTGTGTGATTGTCAGCTATAATTTTGCCCGATCCCTTCCATCTCATCTCACTAACGCCTAGTATATTCATTTTCATGCTATCCATCTCTCTTAGAACATTGGTCAACTTTCCTAGCTCATTTAATGTCCTAACGTTCCATGTTCCTACTCTAAATTTATTTATTTTAGTTAAGTTTTTGCCATCAGTAGCTGGATGACGGTCTGGTGTCACCTGTGGCTCATGACTGTCCCTACCGGACGAGGATGCCCTAAGACAGCCATTAACGTCCTTCACTAACTTTGAAATATGTTTTGCCATGAAGTCTTGGGAAGATAATGTGGTGGTTTCTCCTTGCCTTCCACATTCACATGGTGGTCTTTTTACCTCTGCCTTTGACAGCCATTTCCGACTGTAAGGACAAGTGAGTGCCCTGCTCTGCTCAGCTGCAGAGTTGTCCACTTATTCCGGTGGATACTCGGTCCCCAGAGCTGTGTTAGCCACACCGTGGTGTGTTTCCATCCTCTACCACGGGGAGGTGCAGTTGGGATTTTCCCTTCATAAAGTTATGGTCTCTGACCAAAAGTCTCCAGTACTTTTAGAGGACCTAATCGGAATCACTGCCGCAAAATTAATGTCACTGATGTGTTTTATTAATCCGTAGCAGAGAACAATCTTTAATCAAGATCTACACGTGGTGAAAACAATCGGAATCACTGCCGCAAAGGTAATGTCACTGATGTGTTTTATTAATCCGTGACAGAGAAAATTTTTTAATCCAGATCTACACGTGGTGAAAACAATCGGAATCACTGCCGCAAAAGTAATATCACTGATATGTCTCGCAGGCTGTATGATAATTCCTAGAAATAACCTCGTCCTCTCTCGTAATAGATATTAAGGATTTTTGGCCTTTTTACAGGCCTGACAAAAATTTGTTAAATGTCTGTATCTAATCGCTACAATTAAAAGCACAAAATGATACAAAGATATATAGAGAAGTAATAGAATAATGCATTACTAAATTTCAAGAATGTAAAATAAAGCCACGACTTTTACTCAAAATTTGATCACCACTCGTCGTTGTTATCATACTAAATGGATCCAATAATTTTAATATTTTCTGTATATGAAAATTTCAAAAGTATATTTTAAATACTAGAGTATTTCAATAATATAATACATTTATGTTGCACAGAGTAATGTCTCATAAAATAATAAATGTTTTAAGTGTTATGTCCCTTGCCAACATTCTAATTACGTGTATTCCTTTCAATGTGGTTTCTAAAATGAAATTTTACGTAACTTTTCTTTAATCTATAATTTATTTTTTTTTAAAATAAGAGCTGGCTGTTCCCCCAAGAACCAGAGCCGCCCCATAAGGCCCCACGTCTCGGTGTAGGCATATCATTCAGATTACTGCCTCTGCTGGTGGCCCTGGCAAGATCAAGTGCAGATTACTATACTTTAATCTTAGCCAAAAGGCCAAGAAGGGATAGCATTAATACATTGATGTAAACAAAAATTACAGGTGTCCCATTAAAACAATAAGTGATTTGTGTCAGAACCTTCAAGCAAACCTTTCACGAGCTCTAGTACGAGTTATTTCTCATTTTACAAAAAGATGGCATCCCTGTATTAGATTATCTCCATTTGTTTACTACATTTTCGTGTTCTGAAATTCATCGACAATAATATTTTGTTTAGAATATCCCACTATGCACAAGAAGTCTTGTCTATTCTTTTAAGAGCAACCTTTAAACATGCCATGATTGGTAACATACATTGAGATAAGCTGAGATAGGTATATTTAGACAGTCTTTTCCCTGGAATCCACAAGGGGAGAAGCTGATGAGAGGGGAAGGAAGACCTAAAAACGCAAGGAGAAGAAAATTAAATACAGAAATAAATAGAATAGGGAGGAGACTGATGGAACTCCATGGTATAACTTAGGTTAGGGCGGCTTGGGGCGAGTTGGTTTAGGACATATGTCCCAATGGAGGAGAAAGAGAGGACTAAAGAAGGTAAAGGCCGGGTTTAAACACAATATGAGAAACATAAGACTCCAACTCAGCGAATAACTATGATGTCGGTGCCATTTATAATCTAACTGTTGTTGATTCATTCTATATTTTAATTCTCACTCTGTTATTCTGTATTTGTTTAACAGTGGGAAGATCATTTCGCTATAACAGCATCGCTTTTGCGACATCAGAAATTTTCATCAGCGTCGCAAATAGAAACGCCGAGTCAATCATCATCCGAGACGAGCGACCAGCGAATACGGTCTTGGATCTCTCAAAGCTCGCCTGAAGAAGAAACTCCGCCTTGTTTAACCCTGACGTTAAACTTGGACACCGTCAACAAATGTACAAACAAATTGACGGATGACAATTTATTTCAAATCCGAAAATGAAACATTGATGCAGCGTTCCAGTTAAGCTTACGAATGAATTATTTTTAACCCCGTTTAAATTCCCGGCAACTGAGTTGTTATTTTGACTCGTTCCACTTAACTTTTTTGCAAGCAGAAATATTTCATTTTTAATTTACGATTACTGTGGGAATAACTGATGTTCCACATTCGAACAATATCTATAACTGTGTGTTTTCAGTGTTCAGTATTATTCATTGATTCACTTTATGTGATATATAATTTTGCAGTATGCACCTGACAAGATGCAGCGAAATATGCCAGCTGCAACCTATTGAATGTGGTTTCTGTGTTTAAATCCACCAAGGGAATACATTGCATTGAACATATACACAGTCTGTTGCGGGCAGATTTTCTAATTTCAGTTTACACGAAGGGGAGTCTCCCATCTACTCTTCGTCACTTCTAGCTCCTAAGGATCTTAATGTGTGCTATGTGCACGCAGTACATTGCAGAGTGATGGTGGCGTTGTGGCCAGCATGCATGTCTGCTGGCCCGGTATACATGTGTTTGAATCCCCATCGATACAGGGCATTTTGTTTAATGTTGTAATTTTGTTTATCATAATCTCCCCTGTAGTTGTGCCACGGCGTCGTCAACGGCGCCAGGCGAATACAATTTACCTGTCCACAGGTTCTCCTGTAAGCGGGACTAACCGGACAGCGGTCAAGCCAGTACATGCGAGACGCATGAAGTCCACGCTGCTACACAATCCCGCCTGGCAAGAACTCACAGCGAGAAACGCCAGACGGCTGGGGATTGTCGGACAGTACGGACGGGTCTGAGGGAAGCTCGTATGACTGATGCGTCTGAATGCGAATTGATAGTAAACCTTGTGTGAGGCTAGGAGACTGTGCGGCTGTGGTATAGGTTTGTGAGTGTATCCATTGTATTGATTTATTGAGTAATTGTATTGCGGCAGCGATATTGTAGTGGCGAGATGCCTGATCTGATTGTGTTGCGCGAGAAGTGTAAATAAAGTGTTTGACTTAGTGTTGCAGTGTGTTCCGTCAAGTTACTCTGTGACGGTGTTTGTCTCACATGTGTTAGGAAACACGAGACTTAGTTATTGGTAAATGTAAGAACCTGACACCGTGGTTCAGACTAAACCCTGATCGAGTGTTCTTACTTGTACTTACCGATCTGAGGAAAACGACGTAGTTAGCTACATCGCTGACAGATGGATCAGTGAAGACATGGCAAGATAAGACTACAGACAAGACAATGGAAAATAAGATCAGAGAGAAAATAATGGGAGACAAGAGTAGAGAAAAGACAATGGAAGACAAGAGTTGAGAAAAGATAATGGAAGAAACAACTAGAGAAAAGACAAGAGTAAAGAAAATACAATGCAAGACAAAAGTATCGAAAACAAAACTAGAGAAAAAAACAATGCCTATACAAGACTAGAGGAAAGGCAGAAGAAGATAAGACTAGAGAAAAGACAACACAGGTCAAAAATACAGAAGAGACAATGCAAGGCAAGACTAGAGAGAAGACAATGCAAGACTCGCGAAAACAAGAGAAAAGACAGCACAAGAGAAGAATATAGATAAGGATACTCAAGAGAAGACATCTCATTTGATGTATATGTTTTGTAGATTAATGTTGTTGTCATATAGCTTCAATGTTTTATACTTGTGTAATGTTTGATGGTCATCGCATAATGTTGTTACGTTTTACCATATGAATAAAGTAATTCTAAAGTTGTATTTTCTCATTCATGCACTAATTTTTCATAAGCAGTCGGGGTGGCCGAACGGATAAGAGCGCTCGCTCATAAGCTTCCGGTGCACTGATGGGGAAGTAAAGCGTTAAATCCCTAAACTGGCATTAAGTTGCACTTTAACATTGACTTCTCTTTCACAAAGCAATGGCAAACTACTGAACGTAAGATCGTAAGATTGTATAGAAAGTCAACCGGGGATTGATGGCAACGTCCTGTAAAGGACATGTAACATTGTTACTGATTCATGTTTAGATCGTCTTCTTAGTTGTTGTTTGTTGTTGTTGTTGTTGCTGTTGTTGTTGTTGTTGTTGTTGTTGTTGTTGTTGTTGTTGTTGTTGTTGTTGTTGTTGTTGTTGTTGTTGTTGTTGTTGTCATAATTGCCTTGCACCTGTTTAAATCAGAGCTGCAATATTTTCACATTTTGAAGTAAGGTACTGTGACGAGATGACCATAATCTCATATTGCTTTTATTAGATTGGGATAGCCTTCAGTAACTCCCTTTATGTAATTCTGTATTATTGTATATTGGTAGCTATATATCCACAGTATATACGATAATCGTCGCTTGGTGTATGTAAAAACGTAAATATATGTAATGCGATTTATTAGTATAGTTAGAAGTAGAGGTAGTGTAGGGTTTGTGTAAACGCTAAGGAATCAAGTCAGACTGAACATTATATTCAGTTTTGCTTGAATTTAATTTGGCCACAGGAAGTCTCGAACAGAGCTCTCATGTGCCAGAAGAGGACCCTTCAATTCTCCCCTCCTCACCATTATTACAATCCAATTACACCGACGACTATTATTATTATTATCGTTTTCTCAATTTCCGTACAAGAGGGCACTAACACCGCAGAGATCAATTACATCACAAGTTACGTCCCTTGGTGGCATCTACGTCAGACTCAGAATGTACTATTAACTAATACATCGGAGCAATAGCTAACTGCAGGTGTCCATCAAGGGGGATAATTCTGTTGTCGTACCAGTAAAAGGTCCAGATTATCCAGTGGTAGTCATTGATGGATTGTTCAGGATGTCAGCTTGCTCCGGGGGGGGGGGGGGGACTTTAGGCTCCTAATAATGTGGGCTCACTTAAACCTTCGGCCTTTTGTCTAAGATCACAGTGTTCGCTTTTCGACCATTTGGCTCATATCAAAGTGTAGATTGAACTGCACTTGATGTGGCCAAGGTTCAGAGACAGCCATCTAAACTGTAAACTCTAATCACCAAATCACTGTCCACTAACACAGGCAGACGGGCCTTAGTGGAACAGAATGGGCCGAAAGGCACACACTGAGACTAAGTGGTCCTTTAACATATTGTAAAAATAAAATGTTAATGATCTTTTAGTCTAGGCAATCAATATGTTAGACCGTGTCCGGTACTGATGGTAGCTCTCTACTAACGGCGACAATGTAGGATACTTTTACACACCATCAGTTGGCCTTTACTGTAGACTTTACATTCAGAATGCACGTCAGGTTTGACAGTGGTCATTCAGTTTTACAGTATATTTCTAACTATAACTTTACAAACCAAAATGTCGATTGTCTTTGTCTACTAATTTCTCTAACCAGTTTACGTTTTGCATTTGTGAATTGAAGGACATTCTCGTTCGTTTTTCTGTCTATCCATGGTATGCTTTGCATTTTCCTCAAATACCCCATTTTCACAACCATTAACTTAAATTAAACAACCAAGCTGCAGGCTAGACGGAAAAGCTGGCAGGAGAAAACAGAGTCTCTGAACTTTGAAAGAGACACAAGGAAATTGTGGAAGCTTATAAAACAACTTAAAGGTGAGGGCACAGGGGGAAACTCAAAAATTGCACTACATAAAGATGGAAACATCTTAACAAGAAAGCAAGCAGCTGACCATTTTGCGGACTCATTCGCACAAGATAACAATATCAAAATTAGTCCAGATAAACAACAAGAGATTCGAGAGAAACAGCAACATACGGGACAGAAGGAAATAGTACATGAGGTTCTGGAGGCACCCATCACAATCAGCGAACTGGAGCTAGCAATATCAAAACTGAAAATGAGAAAGTCACCAGGAGATGATGGTATCTCCAATGAAATGATCAGGAACCTAAGAACAGAGGCCAAAGCAAAGCTGTTGCAGATCTTTAATAACAGTTGGACATTAGGCAGTGTTCCACAAGCCTGGAGAGAAGCAATTATGATACCCCTCCTAAAATCAGGGAAAGATAGTTTCATTGCCTCTAGCTACAGACCAATTAGCCTCACCAGCTGTCTCTGCAAAACACTGGAGCGCATCATCAATCACAGACTACAGTGGTACATTGAAAGTAAAAACATTCTTGTGCCACAGCAGGCTGGTTTTAGGTATTGCTACTCTACGGAAGATCAGACAACCTACCTCTCTCAAGAAATTGAGGATGCATTCCAAGAGAAGAAACTAGTGCTTGCGGCATGGATAGATTTGAAGAAAGCCTTTGACAAAGTCTGGAAAGAAGGTCTGATAAAGAAACTGAGAAACTGCAAAGTCAATGGAAGAATGTACAAATGGGTGAACGTATACTTGCACAACAGAAGAGCCCGAGTACAGATAGACGGACTACGGTGTTCCCCAGGGCGGAGTCTTGTCCAACACACTTTTTCTAATCTTCACCAATGATCTCGTTGCTAATCTACCGCATGGAATTAAAGCAGCAATGTACGCCGATGATCTGGTTATATGGAGCACAAATTAACATGCATTAGTGGCCACCAGATCGCCACAAAGAGCTGTAGATACATTTGTTGCATGGGCAAATAGATGGTGTGTCAGCATAAACACTGACAAGTGCAGCACCACTCTATTTACCCTCTTTCCAAAACAAAAGGCAGGGGTCATCCAGATAAATGGAACACCCCTAAGAGAAGACAAAGAACCAACATACCCTGGAGTAACATTTGATGGCAGGCTGACATGGACAAAGCACATCAACAAAGCAGTAGCAAGAGCAAGAAGGAAAATAGCCATCCTGAGAAAGTTAAGTGGAACTATATGGGGAGCCAGTGGGAAAATACTTAGCAAAGTTTATCAACAGAGCATACGACCACACTTGGAATACTGGTCAACTGCGTGGTGTTCGGCATCAAACACCAAACTACAAGAGCTGGACAAAGTGCAAAATAAAGCACTTAGAGTCACCACAGGAGGGATGAGATCAACCCCTATAGTGAAAATGGAGAAGATGGGGAGGACACAAGCACTGAGAGAGCGCAGAGATACGAAAACGCTAATACAAGCAGAAAAGTTCCGCAACTTGCCAAGCCACCCTATGAAGAACAGATTTGATAACCTAGCTATGGGGCGGTTGAAAAGAAATAGTTTTATCCACCAAGCCAAACGACTCTGCAGAGAAACCACCGATCTGCCCACAGATGAACATAGACTATCATTACAAATCCAGACAAAAGTGAGAGGAATATTTCACAAGGACGAACAGAACAGTGTGCAGCGCAGAACAGCCACTTGTCAGAGTCTCACCCGAGGATAGAACGCGTTGTCTGCACCAACGCCCGACAATGCAACGCTAAGATATTATAAGCCCTACAGTTATAATGCGGCGGCCTCACTAGCGCCAGGCAGCCAGCGCTCGATAGTGTAGCGCTGGGCTATTATAAGCACTACAGGCGATAAGCGCTGAACGATGCTAAGCAGGCAGCTAGCACACAGCGTGAACCGTGAGGGGTCACGCGTGCTAAACCAAGCGCTACTAGAGAGTGTGCTGTGTCCAGACTGAGCTGGACGGTCGTCAGAGACAAACGTGTGAAAGCGGCTGAGAGTTGTTGCATGTCGTGAAAGCTAGCCTGTTTGACAGCTTGAGATGGAGTGCGTGTCTGTGTGACTTGTAAGTTGGAGTGCATTGATATCTTCTATTGTATTGATGTATTGATTACTTGCACTGTTGTAATCCATTGTATATTGTAACTTGTGATTGCGCGAAGCGTGTATTGATTCACGATGTGTGCAGTGCGCGAATAAATAGCACGAAATATCTTATCGGCGGTTAGCCTTGTGTTGTTTAGCTAGTGTAATTAAGATCGTACTTTGTCAAGTGACGAGCCCTAATTCTTGCCCTAAGCAAGACTTTGACAAGTGCGAACGTGGTGGCCTTCATCCGGTTTATGAATCAACTGTTTACAGAAATGTGCCGATAGTAGATAGAATTTTTTTTTGTAACAAATAGGAACATAGCGACTGCGGTCAAAATTTTGGATAAGTTAATTATAATTATTAGTGTAGAAAGCGTGTGCGTTATAGTTTAGAACATAAATATCATTGTGTGAGTTAATTTAATCAAAGCAAAATTACGTTTTTGAACTTAGAACATTGCAACCGAGACATCAAAGTGACAAAAACAAAATGGCGGCCATGTCCTTGAATGTCATTGAGTAGTGATAGTGTAAGCGAAACGAGTGGAAAGTGTGAATAGAAAGTTGTTGAGTGTGGTGATACGACTAACAACAATACTTGACGACATACAAACCTACAAAAACTTAAGTGACATTGCATACACCACACACTTGCACATGTTCTAATTTCTCTTAGTCCAAAAAGAACAGGTTGTTTGGGGTCATCTACACCTGTCCCTCGGAAACTCCAAAATTTTTTGGCCGACATAAAGTAAAAACCAGTGCGGTTTCGGGCAGTAGTCAGCAGCCATTGCCCAACACATTATCTCAGGAGTACTTGAGTATAAAATTTATTTTCCCTCTTTCTTATATTTTCGTTCTGCAGGCCTAAACACTAGCTATAATATTAAATACTGTAAACCTTTGAACTCGAATTACTAACAACTTTATTAATTTTGTGTCTATCGATTTCATCATACATTTTGTTCATCATGGCTAGTTTGAACGAGTACATTGAAATGGGTTTAAAAATGAACTATACTGGTGAAGAGTTGAGAGCCTGGAGTGAGAAAAAGTTTGCAGAATACCTCCTACAACAGGAGAAGATTAATGAACGTGATGAAAGAGCTGCCGAAAGAGCTTTAAAACAAGCAGAATTAGATAATGCTTTAAAACTTAAGCAAGCAGAAGCAGACGCTGCTTTAAAACTTAAGCAAGCTGAAACAGATGCAGAAATAAGAAAAGCTGAAATTACATCCCAAACCAGGAAAGAAGAACTAGAAATGAATACTCGAATTAAATGAGACGAGCTCGAAGTACAGCTAAAAATTGAGCAGCTGAAAGCAGAAACTTCCAAAGAAAAGGAAGATAGAAAAGCTGACAAAGACCAGCCATATAAGAAATACCAAGGGCTGATTAAAAGTTACTCCACAGGTGACTGCATAGCAGCTTTCACTCAAAATTTTGAATGTATCATGGATCATTATCAGATCCCAAAGTCAGAATGGAGTATAATATATATGAGAAGTCTTTCTGGAGATCCTCTGAAAGTAATAGAGGCCATTCCAAATGACCTGAAGAAAGATTATCAGCATATTAAGACAAAAATTATGGCTCATTTTCTGCTAGATGAAGCAGGCTACAGAGAACAGTTTGGTAAATTGTCTCCTAAACCAACACAAACGTTCTCTGATTACATCTCAGAAATACAAAATGTTTTCTCTAAGTGGCTATCTGCAGCCAAGGTAAATGGTAATTTTGATAAATTGGTGGATCTTATTTTGAGAGATAAAATCATTACATCTCTCCCACCACCATTTTCTAAATTTCTATTAGAATGTCAGTGTGAAAGTATACAACAGATTGAAAGTCGGGGAGCAGGTTATTTTTCAGCCAATAAACAATGTTTCAGTACTGGGTTGACGACCACAGACTTTGTAGCAGCCGCTACTTATGATAGATCTAAGTCAGTGCCTTACAACAAAAAAAGCCCTATAGGCAATCTGCTGATCAGAGTAACAAATGCAGATATTGTCATTTGCCACACATCGAAACTGATATGTGTGACCAACATCCTGGTTACATGTCTTACTTACAAAACTACATAGCAAAGCAAGACAAGGAAAGAAAAGTACACAGACGTGCCACCAAATGCTTCCTCTGTAAAGCTTTCGGCCACTGGCGTAAAGATTGTAAAGCCAAAGCTATGTCTAGAAAGGCTAATGCAGCTATGATTGATAGTTCGTCATCAAATGATGAAAGTATAGAAGATCAAAATGTAAACGCAGCACACGCTATTGATGTGTTTCAACACGACAAATGTACTGTCTGTGATCAATTTCATGAAGATGGCATTTTGACATGTGGCCATTCAATTCCTGTTACAAATGAGGAAGCCAACTTAGTTGTGAACTCCAAAGGTAAACTAAATATCCACCAGGGGTATATTAACGGTAGAGCTGCCACCGTTTTACGTGATAGCGGCAGTACCCTCATTGGCATTAAGAAAGACTATATTTTACCATCACAATATAGTGGTAAATATGTTACTTGCAGAACTTTCTCGGGTAACATCGAGAGATACCCTCTTGCATGGGCATATATAAATACACCATTCCTCTCCGGAAAGGTTAAATGCGCAGCATTGAACAATCCTTGTTGCGATGTTATCATCGGTAACCTTCCAGAGGTTAATGACATGCCACATGACAGTATTGTATCCTCTGCCACTTGTAACATCGATTATACCATCTCACCATCATCACAAATCACGTTTCATGATATTGATGTATTACCACCCATAAATGAATGTATGTATGCCAATTCGGCAATGTCATCACAGGAATGTAGTTGTGTGAAGGTGACACCAAGTTGTAATATACATGTTAACCGTGATAGTACAAATGCAGTAACTAGATCTACTGCTCAAAGGCAAGATCGAATCGATCAGACAGAGGCTTTACAGCTAATAAGCCCAGTTGTAACATCTCCTGAAACAACTAGGGAGAAATTTATAACAGCTCAAAAAGCCGATCGATAATTGCAAAAGTATTTTAAACTAATAGGTCAAAAGCCACGAGTAGCAAAGAACGCTAAATGGTATTTTGCTCTGAAAAACGGAATTCTGACACGGTACTATACCAAAGGTTCTAGCACTACTGAACAAACGGTGCTACCTTCAGAAAACCGCAACCAAGCATTACAGCTGGCGCATGACATACCCTTTGCAGGGCATATGGCATTTGCTAAAACGCGAGCAAGGTTACTTACTCAATTCTATTGGCCTAAATTTTGCAGTGATACGAAAGTATATTGTAGATCTTGTGACATCTGCCAAAAGCTTGGTAAAAAGGGGAAACACCCGCAAGCAGAACTGCAAGTCACTGATTTGGCAAGTAGACCATTTGAAATGATCTCGGTCGATATAGTTGGTCCCCTTAACCACATAACATCAAGGGGAAACAAATATATTGTTACAATAATTGATTTATGTAGTCGGTGGCCAGAAGCCATTCCAATGAAGAATATAACTTCCAAAGATATCATGGAAGTATTTTTTCATATTTTTGCAAGGGTAGGATTCCCTGACACCATTCTTTCAGATCGGGGTAGCCAGTTTATTGCCGCAGCTACACAAGCATTTACTAAAATGTTGGGGGTGAAGCAATGCTTCAACAGCCCATACCACCCACACTCCACAGGTATCATAGAAAAGATCAACGGCGATCTTAAACATATGCTCGCAAAAGTAACCCAAGAGCATCCCGAAGACTGGGACGCATATCTGCCTGCTATTTTATTTGCATATAGAGAAGTGCCACATTCCAGCACTGGATTCTCACCATTCGAAATCGTGTATGGTGCCAAACCACGCGGCCCATTATCATTGTACCATTCTATGCTAACTGAAAGTAAAACCATCTGTACACCCATTTCATCATTTGAACATGTAACATCATTGCGCGATAGAATTATGAGATCATGTATGTTAGCTAAAGAAGCACTACAAAAATCTGGTGCTATCTACCGACAATACGCTAACAGAGGAAATAGAACCATTACTCTGACGCCAGGACAGGACGTTCTTCTCTTATTGCCAAGTGACAGACATCTTCTGACAGACTCATGGCAAGGACCGTTTAAAGTACTACGACAAATTTCGACGGTAGATTACGAAATTGCAGTTAGGGACAAACACAAAATTTTCCATATTAACATGCTTAAACCATACTACCACAGGGACGACGAACAAATGGAGACGACAGCAAGCACAACAATAGTGGACCAGACAGACGACAACGATACTGGCCAGATACCAACACCAGTCCTTGACACGACAACCAACCTACAGGACATAAAGGTAAATCCCAAACTGACTCAGACACAGATTAACAGTTGCAGACAAGTATTACAAGACTACAGTACAATTTTTTCTAACAACCCAGGACAGACAGACTTAGTGCAGCATCATATTATTTTGACATCTGACATTCCAATAAAATGCAGACCATATTCCATCCCTATACACTACAAAGACAAATTGCATCAAGAAATTACTGACTTAGAAGCAAATCATATCATCCGACGTTCACAATCACATTTTTGTTCACCTATTGTCATTGTGAAGAAGAAGGACAACACAATAAGACTCTGTGTTGACTATAGGAAACTCAACGCCATTACACAGTTGGATTTAGAACCAATGAGCAACTGTGAAGACATACTGACGGAACTGACTGACTCACGGTACTTTACTAAACTTTACATGACAAAAGGTTACTGGCAAATACCTGTACATGCTGACAGTATACATTTGACAGCATTTGCCACACCCTGGGGACTATACGAATGGTGCAAGTTGCCATTCGGGCTAGTTAATGCTCCAGCAACATTTGTCAGAATGACAAGACGACTACTGACAGACATTCCCAACATCATTTGGTATATGGACGACATTTGCATACATACAAGCAACATGACAGACCATATAACAGCACTGCAGCAGACATTCGACAGGATTAGACAACATGGACTGACAATAAAACCATCCAAAGTTGATATAGCCTTTCAAGAAATTTCATTTTTGGGCTATAAGATCTCAAATAGATTCATATCAACTGACGATAACATAATGTCCAGAATTTTAAAATTGTCGCTTCCGACAACCAAGAAACAGTTGCGAAGTGTGTTAGGTCTTTTGAATTATTATAGACAATTCATTCCTCATTTTGCTGAATTGACCAAATGTTTCACTGATTTACTAACAAACAAACAGCCAAATGTCATTGTAAATAGCGAATGTTTAAGGCCTGCATTTGCGAGAGTGTTATCTTATTTTTCCAAGGAACCCATTCTAAAATTACCAGGTCTTAGCACTATTTTCCGGCTAAGATGCGCTGCGAGCTCCGTAGCCATTGGAGGGGTACTACTTCAAGAACACGACCAAGTGTTGTACCCGGTATACTACGTCTCCCGGAAACTGAACACCAGCGAACGAAATTACAGCACGCCAGAACTCGAAGCCCTCGCTCTTGTGTTCTCGGTACGTAAATTGTCCAGATTTCTTTTAGGTAAACATTTCATCATTGAAACAGACAATAGTCCGTTGACATTTATCACCAGGGGAACCCCAACTAACCAAAGAGTGGCCAGATGGTCCCTTCTTTTACAGGACTCTAGCTTCGAAATCAGACATATCAAAGGCTCACATAACTCTCTTGCCGATCTTCTATCGAGATGTCCTGACGACTCACCCAATAGCCAGGTAACACCCGAGCACATTGCAGATGGTGTATAAACTGCAACCTAGATAGTGCTCAACACCACAGCCAATTGTGACTTCATGTCAGTTACGCTGTGTAAAATTGTGTGATAGGGAAAATGTAATTTCCCAGTGTAAATATAGTATGTACATATTGTTATTATCATGTGAATGAACGGTTCATATAATTATAAGAAAGTTGCAAGAATGTCATTAATAGTGTAAATATATATTATCATTATAATAACGACGCCATAAGTGTCACAGGACAGTACTACAGGACCCAAAGACTTACTGAGCTTGAGCAAATACCAAGCAATCCTGAGTACAACTATAAAGATGGTCTACGACGTTTTAACAAGTATGAGTGATGACCGTGACAACCTAATCTGAGAATATGACGGAAGAAGCTATCCTACCACTGATAACAAGATCTGGGTACTCCGTATATTTACAGTCTAACACAACGAGAGACCTTAATGTGAGTGTGCGGCAACATCTGTACACTTCCGTTATATATTTATATTACTTTCATAATAATGTACCATAATAAAATATTTGTAAATTGATGACAATTGTATGTAAATTCGAGTATGAAACATTTCCATATACAAAATTGTATATGTCGATTTTTGTTAGATGTAATCTCAGCATCGTAACTAGATTGACTTTTTCACAAAAGTGACCTTTTTGTGCACTTTTGTCAGAGAGGATCAAATTATGACACTAAGAAAGAAAATGGTACCTGTAATTTATATTGTTGAAAGCATGATGAAATTATTGTCCCTAAATTGTGTTACATAAACAAGGGACATAACTAAAAATTGTTGGTGATGCGTAAATATGTATTGAAACTACCATGTTTGCCTAATAGGTATCACGTCAAGAGGACGTCTTGTGTACATGGGAAAACTTGCCAAAACTGAAGACCTTCATCGGGCATTCTATTACATAGGGATAGATGTTCAATGTCGGAGTTATCTTATAGGTAGATACTCACAGACTCACCTGTTTATTTGTAATTTTTCTTTTTGGTGGAGAGGTAGGGCAAGTTAGCCGTAACTACCGGACTGGCTGTGTCTCAGTGAGGTAAAAACCATGGAATTGATTGTACCTGACAATTATGCTGTATGGATAGGCATGGGGATCATATACATATTGCTTACTAATCACCTGTACATATTAGAACTAATCAGAGCTATGTCAGATAAAGTGCAAAGTTCGATTCTGACAAGATAAAGAACAGCGAAATAGAGTACATGAAAGGAAAACCTTTCATGAAATTAAGGGGGGGAGGATGTCAGAGTCTCACCCGAGGATAGAACGCGTTGTCTGCACCAACGCCCGACAATGCAACGCCAAGATATTATAAGCCCTACAGTTATAATGCGGCGGCCTCACTAGCGCCAGGCAGCCAGCGCTCGATAGTGTAGCGCTGGGCTATTATAAGCACTACAGGCGATAAGCGCTGAACGATGCTAAGCAGGCAGCTAGCACACAGCGTGAACCGTGAGGGGTCACGCGTGCTAAACCAAGCGCTACTAGAGAGTGTGCTGTGTCCAGACTGAGCTGGACGGTCGTCAGAGACAGACGTGTGAAAGCGGCTGAGAGTTGTTGCATGTCGTGAAAGCTAGCCTGTTTGACAGCTTGAGGTGGAGTGCGTGTCTGTGTGACTTGTAAGTTGGAGTGCATTGATATCTTCTATTGTATTGATGTATTGATTACTTGCACTGTTGTAATCCATTGTATATTGTAACTTGTGATTGCGCGAAGCGTGTATTGATTCACGATGTGTGCAGTGCGCGAATAAATAGCACGAAATATCTTATCGGCGGTTAGCCTTGTGTTGTTTAGCTAGTGTAATTAAGATCGTACTTTGTCAAGTGACGAGCCCTAATTCTTTCCCTAAGCAAGAATTTGACACACTCTCAGCTTCCTTAATGAAGAATACCCACAGGGCCTCTGGATCCGAGTCTACACAGATGGGTCAGCATAAAATGCTGTTCGAAATTGAGGAGCCGGTGTGTACATAGAATACCCAAATAATACTAGGGACACAGACAGAGTACCGACAGGAAAGTACTGCCATAACTATGATGCTGAAATTGAGGCAATCAAGATAGCAACAGGGAAATTATTAAATACCAGCAATGGTACACAACCTGTGGTGCTATTGACAGATGCAAAATCAGTACTCGAGGCGCTTCTGTCTGGGAAATTGCCAGTACTAAGGACACTACTTTCTTAACTTAGCAGTCAGCATAAGGTCACCATACAGTGGATACCATCCCACTGTGGAGTACCCGGAAACGACAGAGCTGATCAATTGGCTAAGGAAGGAGCCAAAGAAGAACAGCCTGATGTGACCGTTACATACCACCAAAAGAAAATAATGATCAAATCAGTCAGAAAGCCACCAAAACCTGCTCAAGATGACTACCACGTTATGGATAGACCAGAACAAGTCATTATTCTGCGCCTCAGAACAGGAAACAATAGACTACACAACCACATGTATAAAAAATTCAAGATTGGTGAAACAGCCATGTGCACATGTGGATTGTCGTCGCAGACAGCAAAGCACATACTCCAAGACTGCCCAAAATATAACATATCTAGGCAAACCTTCTGGCCCATAGCGACGACAGTGGAAGATAAACTCTATTGACCGCTGTGTGAACTGAAAAAGACTGTTAGATTCATACAAGAGACAACATTGCAGTTATAGACATATTTCAAGCGAACGAACGAAAAAGAAGAACTACCATTAACTGATTCCTAGTTTGGCTGCTTATTGTCCATGCTTATACCCTCTTCAACCCTCTTTTTCTCAGTGCACATGGCAGCCTTTCATTGACGAGTATGGTTTCCTTCTTGCAGAAGATAACCTTTACATTAGAAATACAAATTTTCCATGTAATATTATTTTCTCTGAGCACTCTGCTCTTCCCTTTCCAATTTGACGTCCACAAGAGAGGCTACTGCTCCTGGCTGCACGCCGATAGCCATGCCAGCGCAAAAAACAATTAAACGAACCGGAAACCCACAGCAAGGGAAGGTGGCAAGAGGAAGGAGACTACCTTAAAGTGCACCATGCACCGCATCCAGCCGGTGGAGGATGGGATCATGGATGCTGGCAACTTTGAGTAGAATCTGAAATATCGCATAAAGGAAGTTTAAGAAGTATCTGAAAGATCGCGTTAAGGTTGACGACAAGAGTAGCGACTTTGAGAAGTAACTTAAAGGGCGCATTAAGGTTGACTGTAAGACTGGTAACTTTGAGAAGTATCTGAAAGGACGCATTAAGGTTGACTGTAAGACTGGCAACTTTGAGAAGTATCTTAAAGGACGCATTAAGGTTGACTGTAAGACTGGCAACTTTGAGAAGTATTTAAAGGACGCATTAAGGTTGACTGTAAGACTGGCAACTTTGAGAAGTATCTGAAAGGACGCATTAAGGTTGACTGTAAGACTGGCAACTTTGAGAAGTATCTGAAAGGACGCATTAAGGTTGACTGTAAGACTGGCAACTTTGAGAAGTATCTTAAAGGACGCATTAAGGTTGACTGTAAGACTGGCAACTTTGAGAAGTACCTGAAAGAATGAATTCAGGTTCACGGCAAGACTTGGAACGTCAGAAACAATGTCTCATTGAACTGCAGAAAAACAAATTCAACCTGATCAGTGAGGTGCCCTTTTCAAAGAGTTATTTGAAGTACTTGACAAAGAAGAAATTTGAAAAGAACAACCTTATTGACTAGCTAAGAGTTGTGGCATCATCTAGGGAGGCGTTTGAGCTTCGCTAGTAAGACGATTACCAAGATGAACAGGGGGATGGGGAAGATTAAATGCTTGTCAATAAATTAAGCCAATACATACAAAACAAAAACCAACAAAAAAAAAATAAAATTTGTCCACATATCAGCATTATAATACTTACAAACACTATCATGCTCAAATAACTCTTGACTTTTCAAACTACTAGTCGTTCACATGCAGATCGTCCGTCAAAGAAGCCAGATGTGGTTTCAGTAAGAGTCCATTTGATCTGTATGTCCCTCTGCCTGATTCATGGGGATGCTTCAGACTAAATTATGGCTGAGTTTACATATGAGTCAGGTGAGGATGACGGTGTTCGCAGATTGTCATGATCCAGAGTTGCAGAACATTGCCCAAATAGGTACAATGGATCTGTCAACCTAGAGCTGATCTGTAATAAAAAGGTGCAACAGGAATTTGTGGTCAGGACCAAGATTACTCAATGAGTCCCCACTGAACTGTGCCCAAAACTGATCTGTGTTTCATGATCATTCTGATGATTGACTATGTTTGAGATTCAGGAACATTTCTAAGATCACTAGGGTCATTTTATACCTCACAAGAACTTGCAGATTATCAAAATCATGGCAGAAGTCTGAATGACAAATTAATAAGGAGGGACTGTGTATAGTCAGTTTTCCATTTAGATAACACTGGAACCAGCAAAAACTTCCAGAGAGGAGAGTATTTTATAAATCTCTCCAGATCTTATTTTGTGTAGACTGGTTAACTCAAAGTTTTTCACTAATAAACTAACTGAAGGTTCACTAGAAGAACATTTGTATAGTGCAGAGACAATGATAGGAAATTAGTGGTGTAGTCCAGTGATGAAATGACTGAATAACAATGAGATCTTCTGGGAGTTCTATTCTCCATGGTGTCTATAGATCATTATTCCAAAGACTGATGTGTATTGTTTATATGATCATAATGCTTCACTGGTTTACTTCCACAGCTTTTGGTTAATAAACAAAATTAACTTTTCCTGCATTCTTCTGTCCAGTACATTGTGGTGTGACAAATCATTTTATTATCTATATGTTTAGTTAATGAAACTACATCACATAATGGTAGTATCTGGAACTACAGGTGACTGGGTAAATAGTAATAGACAGCTAACTTCTGTTCTATTGTAATCTCCCAGGTTCCAGGTTACTCAGAAAAGGGAACTTTAAATCTTATAAATTTCCTGTGACCATTTCACCTAAAATGGAAAATGATCATAGGTGGGGGACTCTTGAGCTAAATAAGTTTCTCTTTTCGGGAAGGAAGATTTTGGAGGGAAGAAATCAATTTTCCTGGGAGACCCCTAGATTTCCAGAGCTATTATGGGACACTTTGGCTTCCAAGGACCCATCCCCTCCAAATGAAATTAGTCCCATCCTCATAGCGTTACTTCATTGTGGGGTAAGTCGAGGTGGGTACTGCTTCCAACTCCCAACATGTCACAATTATCTCAATGTTACAAGAGAAATAATTCACATTAGAGCACTAGAAACGTTTGCCTGTGGGTTCTGACAACAATCAATTAATTTGAATGAGACACCTATTATTTCTATTGAAATCGATTTATTAATGCTATCCTTACTCGGTCTTTTGGTTGAGATCAAAGTTTAGTATCTGCACTTGATCTTGCCAGGGCCACCAACAGAGGCAGTCATCCTAATGACACACAGGAACGTGATGGGGCGGCTCTGGCCTTTGCGGAACAGCGAGCCCTTATTAAAACAACAAATTTCTCTAAACCTAGATTTCTTTCAATTTAAACAATTCATAGTATCACTCAATGACAACACATAAAAGTGACAACACGTGTCCCATCTTACCAATTAGATTGAAATAGGTAGGTGTGTCTTCTCGCAGAGAGAGAGAAAGATAGAGAGAGAGAGAGAGAGAGAGATGGGGAAAAGAGAGAGCGGGAGGGAGAGGTAGAAGTAGATAAAGAGGGAGAGAGGGGGAGAGAGAAAAGTGAGAGAGAGAGAGAGAGAGAGAGAGAGAGAGAGAGAGAGAGGGAGAGAGAGAGGATATATAAAGAGGGGAGTGAGAGGATGGAGATGGAGAGAGAGAGGGAGAGATATGGGGAGAGAATTAGGGAGAGAGAGGGTGAGTGGAGAGAGAAACAGAGGTGGAGAGATCAAAATGCCGTGAAGCAATCAAAAGTGCTAAATATTATGGCTCTTTTTGTTTTGTAATGGGCTAGCGGTTCCCAACGGGGTAGGTGTGGTGAAACGCCAATGGCTCATGTCCTCATGCCTTCTTTGATTTTGGGAAAACAGGGGGAAACGGCTTTCGGAAGCTCTCAGTTCTCTTGTTCGCTCAATCTCCAGGAAAGATAGTTCTTTGGGTTGCCTTCATAACACAATCTTTACATGGAGCGAGTAGATATATGTTGGGTTCTTTCGGGTAGACCCGATGGAGCGCCTTGCGCCAAATGTGCACTGGTGCGGCTTCTGGAGGATTCATGTCCGTTTCTACTGATCGCTACCTACTGCCTAATGTCAAGAGTCCAAGTTAAAGATTGCGACATTCTAAAGGCAGAATACTGATGGCCTAAGAAAGGGTCCTTCTTTTGAAGTCTTCTCATCGACTTAAGGTCGAGAGTTTAAACCGGAAAGTGTGGTGAGAGACTCGACAGGGCTTCTATACCTAAAGTCCTAAGCACCTGATGAAGCCAGGGCAAGTCAGTGGACATATGAGGTAGAATGTTTTCTAATTTTAAGAAAGAAGCATTACACGAAATTAAATGAGTGGAAAGACCACAACTCAAGTCTCATCGACTGAAGGTCGAGTGTTTTTCTGATGAGGCTGTTTGGACCTACGCCAATTCCCATCCTTGTCCGGGACAGCGAAAGACTCTGATTCATTCCCTATATCCAATCTGGTATCATGACTTTGGTTCCCAACCTCAATTGTGCCCAGTGAACCCATGGCACTTTCCCAGACCAGATTACTGACTATATCGTGGTGACCTAGGAAACTTGGAAGCTGTTGTTCGAACAACCGACGCTGGATAGAGAGACTGGAACTTTGCCGGGTGAGGCAGTTGTGAAATGACTGGACAATTTCAAGATCTGTGCTATATGATGTTCAGAGTTTTCTGGATTCATTTCTGGACTAGAGTTTTCTCATCAGTATTGTTTTCTGGACTTGTATAGGTTTATCTGTCTTGGTGTTTTTCTGTGTTGTCTTTATTACGATATTAAATCATAATTATAGTGACTGAGACAATCGTCATGTTACGTTTGTGTCAGCCAGAAATACACTGCAGGAAATAACCCTGAGGTCGAAAGATAGAGTGACAGTAAGTCCGGGGAACGGATGAGGGTTGGCAGCAAAGACCTATCCCCAGCCAGAGCAAAAGAATAAGTTTGAAATATTGTGACGGGACATTATGGGACCCTCCCCATAGCTTGTTACAGTAGGAACCGCTCATCAAAGTCCCACGTCATGCTATTCGGGTTACCTCCTCTACGTGTGGCCATAGCAAAGATCAAACGCAGATTCTACACCTCAATCTAAGCCAAGATTCCGAGTGGCGATATTAATATTTTTTGTGGGACGCAGAGGTGTTTCCAAGGCACCAGGGCCGGGTTATATACTGGCCAAGACCTATTGACGCGTCCTCGTCGAGCGTCCTGGGCAACAGGTCCTTTCGGGGTCCTGGCTGAGGTCAATAGTATCGCCAATTCCTCCGAAGTCGGAGAGTGTCTGCCTGTATGGCGAGGAACCACCAGTCTGCACACCAATAAGCCAGACATGGGGCAACGGATACTCACGCAAAACTCAGGTCCTGTATGACATCACACTGATGTTGGACAACAGGATGCCTTCATCCGACATACAGGACTTCGCGTTGGAGCTCAAGCCAACGAACACAAGCAAGCAACCAATATCTTTTGTTTGTTTGTTTACACAACAGTGTCTATTTCATGCTAAGGCAGTATTTTCCATGCGTTAGAAAACATTTCCAGTATACAAATTTATTTACAATCGTGTATAAATCTCCAAGCCAGTCAATTTAAGTACAGAGGATTCGCATATTTAAATAAGGTGTTGGTTTCCTATTACATCAGTAGAGCGTCATGACTGAAACAAAACTAAATATTTTGAAATCTAAACACCATGGACAACAGGTCAACCTTACAACAAAAAACAAAGAACCAAAAAATAAATAAATAAATAAATAACATTAAAATATAAATATATAAAATGTTTCAATATCCTTTACAGGACATCGCTGTCAACATCAGCATCTTTCAGGTGTATGTTGATTTCTTGGCAAGATTACGCTCAATAGATTGCCATTGCTTTCTGAGCGGCCGGCTCACATACCCCGTAAGTTACCGACGCGATTCGAACCACTTCTGATTCTCATCGTCGCCACGTTACTTACTAGAGTATACGAGATTACGGGAAAAAAGTTGCTAACCTCTAGGCCAGGAAGCCGGCAAAATTAAAATACATAAATAAATAAATAAATAAATAAATGACCATCAAACCTATAGCTTTAAACACATATGCCCCTCCAATAAATTCCTAGATTTCTGATGTCTGACTTTCCACAAAGAACTGACGAACCTAAAGACGGCATTGCCTTTCCACTAACATTCTCTAAAGCTGCTTTGCTATCTACCTCAGAGTAACAATCACCCTCTAAAATATTCCTGATATAACTCAGTGCTGCCCTGAGAGCGCTGAAGGATGATGCACAGATCATCTTCTTTCTCACTGTTGCACCATCAGGATGCCATGAAATCAAACGAATGTCAGACTTTCTGCAGTTGTCTTTGTTTATATACACAAATGCTTTGTATATGCTGCGAACAATTATTGAACGTGCTATAGAAGTAAACAGGGATATAACGGCATTATGCACAGTGTATCTGTGTGGACTGTTTGTTTTTGTCGAGACTCCTGTCTTTTCCACTTTTCACCTTGGGCAGTGGGGAGCGTTTTGTGTGATATTCACTGACACAGGAACTGAGCATAATGGAGACAACCCGTTGCTGTGAAGTTGGAACTGCGACTAACTAACTAACTAAGGATATACGTCTTTGCTTTATTGACCACACAAAGGCTTTTGATAGAGTTAGACATGTCAACGTGGTGGATATGGTTGTAGATATACACATTGATGGGAAAGACATTAGACTTATAAAAAACATATATTGGAAACAACAAGCTGCCATAAGGATTGATAATGAAGTGGGACAATATCAACCTATTAAGAGAGGTGTTAGGCAGGGATGTGTAATGTCTCCAGATCTTTTTTCCCTATATAGTTAAAATATTTTCAGAAATGTAGAAGATATAAATGGAATCAGCATTGGTGGAAGAAACATCAATAACATTAGATATGCAGATGATACAGTATTGATTGCAGACAATGCACTGGATCTGCAACAATTAGTAGACGCGGCTGTTGTAACCAGTGAGAAGCTGGGGTTGGAATTAAATTGTAAGAAGACACAGGTTATTGTTGTCACTAGGAAGAACAAAGTTCCACAATGTAATATACAAGTAAATGGGAATATTCTACAACAAGTGAATCGATACAATTATCTCGGAACAGTCATAACATCTGATGGGAGATGCATTGAAGAGATTAGAACAAGAATTGCCATGGCAAAAGTAGCCTTTAGCAAGATGAAAGACATTCTGACCAATAAAAAGATGTCAATTGAAACGAGAAAAAGAGTGTTGAGGGGATACATAGAGCCTGTTCTTTTGTATTGATGTGAAACTTGGACAATGTGCAGTCAAGCTGAAAAACATCTGATGGTTGCAGAAATGTGGTTTCTGAGGAAAATGCAAAGAATACCATGGACAGACAGAAAAACCAATGACCAAGTACTACAGGAGACAAATGAAAATCGTAGACTGATTAGAGAAATTAGACGAAGACAGTCAACATTTTTTGGACATGTTATGAGAAGAAATGGATTGGAGAACTTATTGACAATTGGCAAGATCGAGGGGAACATACCACGAGGAAGACCGAGAGAAAAATACCTGGATGGCTTGGCCACATGGCATGGACGAGACAGGAACACTGAGCTGATCCACGACTCCGGTGATCGAGTGAAATGGCGAGAGTCATGACCGACCACGCTTTCCCGCATGGCACATGATTGATTGATATACACAAAATCGTAGCAAACGCAACTTACATCGTCAGTGGGAAGACTGGTGATTAGATTATCGTAATCATCTCAATCCTTTTGTGTATCAACGGTTTTGTGGAGCACAAATGGACATGCATCAGTAGCCACCATATCGCTACAAAGAGCTGCAGATACTTTTGTTTCATGGGCGAATAGATGGTGTCAGCATAAACATTGACAAATGCAGCACCAATCTATCTACCCTCTCTCCGAAACAAAAGGCAGGGAGCATCCAGATAAATGGAACACCCCTAAGAGAAGATAAAGAACCAACATACCTTGGAGTAACATTGGATGCCAGGCTGACATGGAGAAAAGACATAAAAAAGCAGTAGCAAAAGCAAGAAGGAAAATAGCCATCCTGAGAAAGCTAAGTGGAACCATATAGGGAGCCAGTGGGAAATACTTAGCAAAGTTTATCAACAGAGCATACCACCACACCTGGAATACGGGTCAACTGCGTGGTGTTCAGCATCAAAAACCACACTGCAAGAGCTGGACAGGGTGCAGAATCAAGCTCTTAGAGTCACCACAGGAGGGATGAGATCAACCTCTATAGTAGCAATGGAGAAAATGGGGAGGATCCAAGCACTGAGAGAGCGCAGAGATACGAAAACAATAATACAAGCAGAAAAGTTCCTCAGCTTGCCAGGCCACCCTATGAAGAACCGATTTGAAAACTTAGCTATGGGGCGATTGAAAAGAAGTTTTATCCATCAGGCGAAACGACTCTGCAGAGAAACCACAGATCTGCCCACAGTTGGTATCCCCCTGACAACTATTCCAGAGCGAACTCCATGGAAAGATGCACATAGTCTATCACTAAAAATCCAGACTAAAGTGCGAGGAATATTTGACAAGGAAGAACAGAACAGTGTACAGCGCAGAACAGCCACTCTCAGCTTCCTTGATGACGAATACCCACAGGACCGCTGGATCCGAGTCTTCACGGATGGGTCAGCACAAAAGCTGTCCGAAATGGAGGAGCGGGAGTGTACATATAATACCCAAATAATACTAGGAACACGGCCAGAGTTCCAACAGGAAAGTACTGCCATAAATATGATGCTGAAATTGAGGCAATCAAGATAGCAATTGGGAAATTACAAAATACCAACCATGGCACACAACCTGTGGTACTGTTGACAGATGCAAAATCAGTGAGTTGTCTCGAGGTATGGTGTCCGCCTCGAGTGCTGGAGGTCCCGGGTTCAGGCCCCGGTGAGGACCGGTATTTATTTTAAAAAATTAACCTGGACTTCCAGTAATAAAATCTCCCCTGATCTCTGGGTAGTGAGATCGGACGTCCGTGTGTATTGTTGCGCACGTAAATAAATCCCTTGGCAGTTGGAAATCGAAAAAGAGTAGCCTAACGGCGCTGGCCGTGCAAAATTGAGTTAAAAATCTACCTAAAGTATTTCAGGATCCTCGCCAATGCAAAAGGAGTTCGTGCAATGAGCTGAGTTTCTCCAGACTCAGGTTTGAGTTAGGAGGAAAACGGAGCACTTATGGGTTAAACCGTGCGCCGTAATGTTGATCCAATGACTAAACTAAACTAAACTAAACTAAAATCAGTACTCGAGGCCTTCATGTCTGGGAAATTGCCAGTACTAAGGACACTACTTTCTGAACTTAGCGGTCAGCATAAGGTCACCATGCAGTGGGTACCATCCCACTGTGGAAACGACAGAGCTGATTAATTGGCTAAGGAAGGAGCAACAGAAGAAAAGCCTGATGTGCCATTTACATACCACCACTAGAAAAGAATGATCAAATCAGTCAGAAGGCCACCAAAACCAGCTCAAGACGACTACCACGTTATGGATAGACCAGAACAAGTCATTATTCTGCACCTTAGAACAGGGCACAACGTATTACGCAACCACATGTATACAAAATTCAAGATTGGTGATTCAGACATTTGCACATGTGGTTTGGCGCCGCAGACAGCAGAGCACATACTCCAAGACTGCCCAAATTACAACATACCCAGGCACACCTTCTGGCCTAGAGAGACAACAGTGGAAGATAAACTCTATGGACCGCTGAGTTAACTGAAAAAGACTGTTTGATTCATACAGGAGACAACATTGCAGTTATAGATGTATTTCAAGCGAAGGAAAGAAGAAGAAAATCTCAGCCCTGAGCTGTGCCAGATCTTTCTACTTCATTTTTTTTTTTTTTTCATGTCTGAAGAAAATTTCATTACGCCAAATCTAGTTTCTGTGCCTTCAGTGTGGTCAAGCAAATCTACTGGCATATGTTGTTACAACCATCACGATTTTGACCCCAAAAGCCATTGTCAGTTGGTTTGAAGAACAATGGTGATGTAGTTTGTAACTGACGAGATCGTTTGCACACAGGCTTATTAATCCGATTTTTTTTTTCAAAACGTTTATTTCATACAAAGCAATGTGTATTTACAAGGTGTAATGTGTGTTTCTTGTTTGTTTATATCACAGATTGTTGCCATTTGTTAGTGTTAAGTGTCACATATGTGAATAAAACAAATACATACACATACATTTATGATAATATGACATTTATGACATAGTGCATGTAAACACACATTCCTTGCATATGCTTCATTTCCACCTCCACAAGCAGAATGCATGTTACACTCGTTCATCTCTCTCTATCTCTCTCTCTCTCTTTATGTCATCCCCCCCCCTCTCTCTCTCTCTCTCTCTCTCTCTCTCTCTCTCTCTCTCATTCTATCTCGATCTATCTCGTGCTTTCTCGAGATAGCAGTGCATTGAATGCCATGAGCTTGGAAAATAACATTTACATTATCAATCCCATTAAAATATTGCTTCCCTATAATTTCATCTAACCATACATCATGTTCCATGCCGATAAGCGTAGGCGGTCATGTACTGTGATGTCACTCGATCACCAGAGTCGTGGATCAGCTCTCTGTTCCTTCTCAACCATGCCACGTGGTCAAGCCATCCAGGTATTTACTTCTCGGTATTCCCCATGGTCTCTTCCCTTCGATCTTGCCAGTCGTCACCAAGTTCTCCAATTCATTTCTTCTCATAACATGCCCAAAATATTTTGACTTTCTACGTCTAATGTCTCTAATCAGTTTACGATCTTCACTTGTTTCTTGAAGGACTTGTTCAATGGTTTTTCTGTCTGTCTATGGGTATCTTTGCATTTTCCTCAGAAACTACATTTCCACAGACATCAGCTGTTTTTCAGCTTGACTGCTTATTGTCCACGCTTCACATCCATACAAAAGTATAGGTTCTATGTAGCATTTCAACACTATAACTACTGGGTTACATAATTACAGAAGTGAAGGATCACATTTTTGTTATTCCTTTTTCTGTCTATTAGAGGAAAGGCTGTGGTGTATTCTTCGGCATTATTAATCCGAATTTTGTATTTTCATTTTCACATTCAAATATAATAATGAGCACAATAATATTGATATTAGTAATAATAGTAGTAATAATAATAATAAAATTATAATATTATTAATATCATCAATAAACACATTTACACTTGTGAAATCTTTTATGTTTAAAACGAGTTATTTGCTTCTTCTGCTTTGGTTGATATGGGAAGACTATTCCGTACAACTTTAAAAGATTATTTGACGTTAAGTCAAATGGAAAATCGGCCTTATTTTTCCATTAACCTAAACCGATTATGGTAGATTTTGGGACGATTAAATTTGCCCCACTCCCTTTGCCGAAAACACGAGCACGTTTCTAAAATGATCCGTACAGATTTTTCGGTAGTTCAATTTTAATTCACCGCAAACAACCGCAAACAAAGAAGAATCCCTTCGAGCCTCATTTGCATCGGTCCGGCAATCATTTTGCGGTTTAGTGTTCGGTGGACTGCTAGACCGGTCGATGGATGTTTTTTTTAGTTTTGGGCCCGTAGGGCCCTCACTGTCGTCGACAGTCGTCGACAGTGAGGGCCCTACGGGCCCAAAAACTTAAAAACATCCATCGATCGGTCTAGCAGTCCACCAAACACTAAACCGCAAAATGATTGCCGGACCGATGCAATTGAGGCTCGAATGGATTCTTCTTTGTTGCGGTGAATTAAAATTGAAGTACCGATTTTTCTGTTGTCGGAATGAAAATAGTATCGTCTGCATAAGCACGCAACTTTTGCTCACCCTTCCCTGGTATGAAGGTCCACCTGGCATTGTTGTCCTGTCTTATCTTTTCTAGAAGTGGCTCTAGGGCAACAACGTACAGCAATGGGGACCAGGGACATCCCTGTCTCACTGACCTAGTCAACCTGAAAGAATTGGTGAGGGTATGATTTAACAGAACCAGACTTTCTGGTTTTAAATATAGAATTTGGATCCATGTCCATAAATAACTTCCCACGTTGCAGTGTGAGAGAGTTATGTGGAGGTATGAGTAAGATATTCTGCCGAATGCTTTTTCTTGATCTAAAGAGAGAATTGAGGACTGACAGCTTTTTAGATGTGTGTAGTTGATGATGTCCCTTATGAAATGTGTGTGTGTTGATAGATGTTCCGGTGTTGTACGAATGAGAGTTGCCATTACAGGTTTCAATCTATTCCTCAAAGCCTTTGTTAAAATCTTGTAATCCACGTTTAAAAGCGAGATCGGTCTGTAACTCTTTAAAAGTGTCTCGATATTATTAAGGATATATTTTTTTAGAAGGGCTCGCGGTTCCTAGAGAGGCCAGAGCAGCCACATTAGGTCCCCACATCCCTGTGTGTCAGGCGATAAAGCAAGATCGAGCAATATACTACACTTTGATCTTTTCCAAAAGGCCAAGAAGCGATCGATATTAAGATAGTAAGGATTTATTTTGGTTACATTTCATGATTTTAATCACAGTATAAATAAATATACTTTGAGATAATGCAATTAAATATACAACAATGAACACTGAAAATATTTTAGTGCTCTAAATGAAACATGGAGTCTTCTCATTTTGCTTTAAATTCTCAGAATGTTTTCTTTGAGCTTATTGATTGTCAGAAAATAAGCATGAATGCAAATTGTGTCGCACTGATATGGCATTACTGTGAAGAAAAGCAACACAATAGTAACAGTAACTACAAGTTATGACCAGTTAGTATTTCAGATCTAAACGTATTTCGAATCATTCCCTGTGGACAAAGGATGGGCCAGATTCATTATACTCTTGTTTGGAGATTCACATCTATTGGAAGATTGATTAATTGATTGATTGATTGATTGATTGATTTAGGAATCGACATCACAGCATTCGGGGCATTCCCATAAGCGCTCCGTCCCCATTCTCAGCAGCCAGCGAAGAGGTCCAACACCAATAGTACCAATAGCAATCTGATTATATGTCCGTCTCGCCTTTCCCTTGAGCGTTGAGCGTCGGCCAGATCCCCTTGTCACTCCTCGCTGTCTCATTCTTGCCAGACCATGGTAATCCAATTGCTCCTCCGAGGTGTACACGTGCTCCCACAAGGCCGCAACCACGTCTACCTTGTCATGTATCAATACTCCACCAAGTTCTGCAGAGCCAACCAATCTGTCCGTCTGTTCATTTCCCAGCACACCGGCATGCCCCGGAGAAAAGATCCAGGCGATGCTTGTAACCCGTGACCTCCGAAGCGAAGCAAACCACTCCGCACGAAGCCTGCCCGTCCTCACCCTCGTCAGCATACTTTCTGAGTCAGTTACATTCACGATGTGTGTGTGTGTGTGTGTGTGTGTGTGTGTGTGTGTGTGTGAGTCGTATTCTCTATCCAGCGGAGAGCCGCAGTGACTGCCTCCACCTCCATTCTTAAGCTGGATGTTGTGGTATCATATGCCAGGCTCTCCTGCACCAAACGTCGACCATTAGCTTTGGCTATGAACCCCCAGCCACTTCTCTCACCTCTTGACACCGAACCATCTGTGTAGATAATCACATCACCCGAGTGAGCATTGTCCTGAATTAGTTGCTGGATTTACACTTCCGTGGCTCCTGCTGGCCACTCCCTGCACTCCCGGCTTAATATGATTATAACTCTGCGCAAGTCTGACTGCTCCGCTGGCACTATGACCCACTCCTCTCCACGCCTAATGTTCTCCAAGGGGCACACCTGTCTGATCGTATCCTCCGCCTGAGCCATCCATGATTTCCCTCTTATCAGTCGCTGACCCTTAACTGCGTCCAGCGCCTCATGCAGTGGGTGGTCTGTGTATCGATTGGGAGGTGGAGAGGGAAGCCAGGATGCACCCCCAAACCATACGGAGTATTTACGTCCTGGGGAAGCAATGATGTTGATCTTCATTGTAGCGGGAGCAAGAGCACTGATTTCCTTCTGCATATGGTCAGTGATGGCAGGGAACATAGTTGAGCCACAAGCCACAATGGTGGCGTATAAGTCTTTACGGATGTCAACATTACACTTAATGATGTAGTTGTAGGTGGTTTGATGAATACATGCAGATTATGTACCAAGGAATGATGGCTGGAACATTGCTTCTGGGCACCTGAAACGCTTGTTGCCAATGGTAATGACCTGTCCATCAGGAAGTTTGTAGCTCTTCTCCAATAAAAAGGATGTGGCAGCAATGGCCATTTCTTGTTCAAAGTCAAGAGCAACGTAGTAAAGCTTCTCCATGATGTCACAAACAATTTCCCTCTCTGCTGTGGTGGTGAAGCTGTAGCCTCTCTCTGTGAGGATCTTCATCAGGTAATCTGTGAGGTCACGACCAGCAAGTTCCAACCTCATGATGGCGTGGGGCAGAGCATAACCTTCGTAGATGAGGACTGTGTAGGTAACACCAACGCCTGAATCCAGGACAATATCTGTGGTACGACCTGAAGCATACAAGGAAAGGACAGCATGAATAGCTATATACATGGCGGGGGTGTTGAAGATTTCAAACATGATCTGGGTCATTTTTTCTCTGTTGACCTTGGGGTTGAGGGGAGCTTCTGTGAGCAGGACTGGGTGCTCTTTTGGGGCAACTCTGAGCTCATTGTAGAAGGTGTGATGCCAGATCTTCTCCATATCTTCCCAGTTTGTGACAATGCCGTGTACAATTGAATACTTAAGAGTAAGGATACCTCTCTTGGACTGGGCCTCGTCACCAACAAAGCTGTCTTTTTGACCCATACCAACCATTACACACTGGTGGCGGGGTCTGCCAACGATGGATGGGAAGACGGCCCTAGGAGCATCATCTCCAGCGGAACGCACTTTGCACATACCAGATCCATTGTCTACAACAAGAGCAGCAACATCGTCGTCACACATGATGATGGTTTGTTCGTGGAAGTAGAATCACATCTGCCACGCCGGCCTCCTCGCTAGCCACTTTGCCACCCCGGTTCCATACTACAACCACTCCCTGACTCGATCCGCCCACCTCCTTAACAACGAAATCTCGTCTTATACCCACTCCACAGCCACTCCCACATCCGGAGGGAGAGTACTGTAACTCTACCACATCCGCATACACATCTCGATCACTACACCCACTATTATCTACACTCTGTTGATGATAGTGTATAAACCACTACGACCCTCCCCAGATCATAAGACTTACATGAAATAAAGATTTTGGCCGTTTACAAGCCTGACAAAAATTACCTTCATAGAGGCTGTGAATTTAACCATGCCATTAAAAGTACAACAAAATTTAATGAAATATCGAGAAGTAATACAAAACTGCATTACGAAATAATCATACGTATAAAATAAAGCCAAGACGTCTTCATAAACTTTGACGCCCACTTAAAATTATTAACATATTTGATGACGCATATAATTGCGAAAATTTCAATAAAGGTCTTATACATCAATATTATAAATGCTACAGCTATTTAAATAACATAATTGTTTAATACTGCTTTGAGTAATGTCCCTTTACATAATTGTTTTATTGGTATGTTCATTGCCAACATTAAAATTACACGTGGTCCTTTTAAATGCGTTTTTTTTTTAAATTTTCTAAAATAACTTTTCTTTCATCGAGAATTTGTTTGTTTTTTTGTTTGTTTTTTAAATAAGGGCTCGCTGTTTCCAAAAGAACCAGAGCCGCCCCATCGGGTCCCCACGTCCCAGTGTGTCATTCGGATGACTGCTTCTGTTGGTGGCAATGGCAAGATCAAGTGCAGATACCATACTTTGATCTTAGCCAAAAGGCCAAGAAGGGATAACAATAATAAATTGATGTAAACAAAAATTATAGGTGTGCCATTAAAACATTAAGTGATGTTGGTCGGTACATAGTAAAGAAAGTGGGCCATAAGACATGGATGACTGAAGAAATTTTACAACTAATGGAAACAAGAAGACAGAACAAAAATAATCCTGCCAAATATGAAGAAATTCACAGAAAAGTGAGAACCTTATGTAAGGAGGAAAAGAAACATGGCTTGAGAAAAATTGCAGAGAAATTGAAAAACAACACAACAGTAACAATGCGAAACTAATGCACAAAAGAATTCAGGAGCTTACTAATCAAAGAACACGTACATCAGCAGGCTGCCTAAAGACAAAAGATGGAAGAGTCATAATAGAAAAAGATCAGATCTTACATGAATGGTCAGATTATGTGAAAAACCTTTATGACGATAACAGAGACGAACAGTATGATGTCCAAAATAATAATGAAGGACCAGCAATTTTAAAGATGGAGGTTCAGAATGCTCTTAACCATATGAAATCTGGCAAGTCCCCCGGTTCAGACAGCGTCACAACAGAAATGATTAATGCTTTAGAAGAATATGGAATAGATAAAGTTACCAGTCTGCTTAATACAATATATGATACTGGAAATATACCTCAGGAGTTATGTAATTCTGTATTTATTGCAATCCAAAAGAAATCAGGAGCCTTGGAATGTGATCAACATCGAACAATTAGTATAATGAGTCACATCACGAAGATTTTGCTAAGAATTATCATGCAAAGAGTTAGGAGGAAAATACAACCTGAAATAGGAGAAGAACAATGTGGGTTTGTGGAAGGCAAGGGTACAGTAAATTCTGTGTATATACTGAGAAACATAATCGAACGTTCTATAGTAGTAAACAAAGATCTACACCTTTGCTTTATTGACTACACAAAGGCTTTTGATAAAGTGAGACATGTAAACATGGTAAGGATGCTTGAAGATCTACAAATTGATGGAAAAGATCTTAGACTTGTAAAAAACATATATTGGAAACAACAAGCTGCCATAAGAGTTGATAATGAAGTAAGCCAATATCAGCCTATTAAAAGGGGTGTGAGACAGGGATGTGTAATGTCTCCAGATCTGTTTTCTCTGTACAGTGAAAGTATTTTCAGAAATATTGAAGATATGGAAGGAATCAACATTGGGGGACGATGCATCAATAACATTAGATATGCAGATGATACAGTCTTGATTGCAGACAATGAACAGGACCTGCAAAATTTAGTAGATGCGATTGTTACACACGGTGAACAACTAGGGTTAGAATTAAATTGTAAAAAGACACAGATTATGGTCGTCACTAGGAAGGACGAAATACCACAATGTAATATACAAGTAAATGGGAATATTCTTCAACAAGTGAGCAGGTACAATTATCTCGGAACAGTAATAACATCTGATGGGAGATGCCTTGAAGAGATTAGAACAAGAATCGCCATGGCAAAAGTAGCCTTTAGCAAAATGAAAAACATATTGACCAATAAACAAGATGTCAATTGAAACGAGAAAAAGAGTGTTGAGATGCTACATTGAACCTATACATTTATATGGATGTGAAGCGTGGACAATGAGCAGTCAGGCTGAAAAACATCTGATGGCTGTAGAGATGTGGTTTCTGAGGAAAATGCAAAGAATACCATGGACAGCCAGAAAGACCAATGAACAAGTCCTTCAAGAAACAAATGAAGATCGTAAATTGATTAGAGAAATTAGACGTAGACAGTCAAAATTCTTTGGGCATGTTATGAGAAGAAATGGATTGGAGAATTTGGTGACAACTGGTAAGATCGAGGGGAACAGACCAAGGGGAAGACCTAGAAGCAAGTACCTGGATGGCTTGACATTGTGGCATGGTCGAGACAGAAACACGGATCTGATCCACGACTCTGGTGATCGAGTGAGATGGCAGAACATGACCGCCCACGCTTACCGGCATGGTACATGATGGATGGATGGTCGGTACATACAAGCAAAGGTTTCTAGTTCTCTAGTGAGAGTTATTTCTCATTTATCAATAAGATGACATTGTCTACATTTAGTTTATCAGAGTTTTGTGTTCTGAAATTCACTGACATGAAGATTTTGTTAGAATGTTCCACTATGCACAAATAGTCTTGTCTATTAGTTTTTTTTTATTAAAGAACAAGCTTTAACCATGCCACGTTTGATCACTTACATTGAGAAAAGCTGAGATATGTATGTCTAGAGTCTAGACAGTCTTTCCCTTAGAATCCACAGGTGGGGGAGCTGTGTAGGGGGATGCAGGAAGACATAAAAACGCAAGGAGAAGAAAAGTAAAGACAGAAATACATAGTATAGGGAGGAGTCGGTGTAACAAGCTACGTGGAGGGTCCCAATTACCCCTGTCACAATTCTTCAATAATATTATATAGCTCTGGCTGGGATAGGTCTTTGCTTGCCAACCCTCCTCTGTTCCCTGGACTCACTGTCACTCTCTCTTTCGACCTCGGGGCATATTCCCTGCGGTGTCTTTCTGGCTGACCCATAGATAACATGGCGATAGTCAGATTAAACTAGAAAGTAATTTTAATAACTTAATAAAGGACAGCTCAGGATAACATCAAGGCAGTTAAAACAGATAGTTCACTACAGACAAAACAGGGACACAGAGTTCAGTTCTGGCACAGAGCCTCATGGCTTTCCATCATAGACCGAAGAGTACTACAACGTTCCGTCAGTCGACATCTGCCTCACCGATTATGTCCTTAGTTAGTTTCCTCCTTCCCGATCGGTTGTACGAACAACAGACTGCTGTAGAACCAAGCCCACTGGTTTACGAGGACTTCTCTACATAGTCAGTTCAAAGTTCATTTGGTACAAGGGTGGGAATGATTTCAAATAATGGGAAGAATTCGTGAATGTGGAATGGATAGGTGCCTTTCACTGTCCTGGACAAAATTGGGTGTGCAGGATAATTAGGCGTAGGCCCAGCCACGAACCTAACTGTATTCGAGCCTAGGTCGTCGAAAGGACTTGAGTTGCGCCATCACCACAAATTGTCATTTGCCCAAGACCAGCCTTGCCTCTCTCTCAGAGATAGCAACCCCATGCGCGGTATGGCCAATACCTTGACCTGGCTTCCTCAGGGGTATATAGCTTTAGCATAGAGGCCCTGTCGATACTGTTCGATTTCGTCACGTCCAAAAGAAGGACCCTGGAGATGATAAATATTGGTGAAAGCCTCCAGCTTAAACTTCAGGAACAGTCTACAAGGAGACTACTAAGGGTCTCAGCATATCAATTTTCATTCACAAAATATATAAAAGTAATAGATATATAACTAGTTATTAGACCTGAATGAATTGGCGTGACCTGACAAGATGTCCTGGATTGGCGGCGTCTTTCCTAGACTAGGCCTTCAGCTTGTCTAGGTCGTGTCGTTTGACCCTACCTATTTTCTTCATACCAGATTCACTCTCCACTCTCATACCATGCCTTTATTATTACTGGGCACATTCGTTTCCCGGCTTCCCTCTCACTTGCAAACCCTCTCTTTCTCACGACAAAGCTCTTGTGGTGTGGTGTGCGTAATTATGTGTGTTTCCCCCTTTAACTAATATTATAGTAGTGGGTCTGTCAAAGATCAACAAATACAAAAATATTATCAAACCATATTGTAAAGAAGATTCAATTTCTGCATGGACAGAGAACGTCGAGTATCAATTTAGATATCATCAAGTTCCTTTAGAGATGTGGGCCATGCTTTATATGAAGAACTTGAGTGGTGAGCCCCTTAAAGTAATAGAATCTATACCAACCGATCTTAGATCTGACTACCAATATATCCATGATAGGATAATGCAACACTTTTTACTTGATGCCCCTGGGTATCAGGTTCAGTTCTCAAATTTAAAACCTAAACCTACTGAGACTTTTATTGACTACGTCTCAAATGTTCAAAGTGTTCTAAATAGGTGGCTGAAAGCATCTAACATAGGGAAAGACTTTGATAAATTAAAGAACTTAATTGCCATGGATAAGGTAATATCCACCATACCATCCTCTTTTGCTAAATTTTTGCAGCAGTCAGACATTGAAACCATAGAGCAATTTGAGAAAAAGGGATCGGCATATTTTTCTTCCAACAGAGATGTCTTTAAAACTTCAAATGACTCTGAAATAGTTTCCTTTGTCAAAGATCAATCAAAAAACTATCAGAGTAGTAAAAAACCATTCAATAAATTCGATAAGAAAGATCGAAAGTTAGTTAAATGTATCCACTGCCAATTATTGCATGACACTTATGCAATGTGTGACAAATCGCCAAATTATCAGGCACATCTGGAAAATGTTATCAAAAAGCAGCAAACTAAAAGATCTGCATACAGGCGGGCAGTAAAATGTTTTTTTTGTTCCAGCTATGGCCACTATTCGAACAAGTGCCTGGGCCGCCAACGTATGAAAGCGAACAATGCTATTTTGTTAGATACATCTTCTGACAGTGGCAGTGAAACTGAATGTGATGTTGAGAATGATTTACCTTTTACCCAAGCAGAGGAAGTATGTTGTGTGAACGATATGTTGAGTTTTGACAGCTGTGAACGATGTCACCAATTTCATGCCGACGGAAAACTAGAATGTGGGCATACAGTGCCATTCTCATCTGAGAGTGTGAACGCAGCTTTAGCCTCCAGAGGCAACTTAGTGTTCCACAATGCAATGGTCAATGATAAACCATGCCAATGTTTGTTAGATAGCGGCAGCACCCTTATTGGACTCCGAAGGGAATTAGTGATCCCAGATGATTATACAGGCGACACTGTTAAATGCCGAACCTTTTCGGGTAATATTGAGATCTACCCTTTGGCCAAAGCCTTCATTAACTCTCCTTTCCTTTCGGGTACATTTACTTGTGCTGTACTTGACAACCCATGTACTGACTTAATTTTAGGGTGTTTACCCCAACTAAAACAATGTACTAACGATGAAATAGCTGCATGGAACAACTTAAATGCAGCTAATGCAACAACAAGAGCAGACACTATAAAACATCAAGACGCGCTTCAAGATGAGAGACTACTACTACTTTCTCCATCTAACACTAACGACACTAACAGACAAGAACTCATACAACAGCAGAAAGCTGATCCTAGTTTGTCTCCTTATTTAAAAATTTTGAAGGAACGAGCCAAAATCACAAAGAACGCATCATGGTTCTTTAGATTAAATAAGGGCATTCTTACTAGATATTATACTACTAATAACCATGAGATTCAGCAAACGGTGTTACCTGTACAACATCGCCTAACTGTGCTAAAGATTGCACATGAGTCACCGTTTGCTGGTCATCTTGCATACGACAAAACAAGGGCCAGAGTTCAGGCCCATTTTTATTGGCCAGGGTTTTGCAATGATATTAAATTGTTTTGTCGTTCGTGTAATGTATGTCAACAGTTAGTACGTAAGGGTAAACATGCTACAGCTGAAGTACAACCTTCTACACTGGCTTCTAGGCCATTTGAAAGTGTGGCGGTGGATATTGTTGGACCCCTAAATCAGGTGTCCGGCAAAGGAAATCGCTTCATATTGACGATGGTCGACCTATGTACAAGGTGGGTTGAGGCAGTAGCTTTGAAGTACATCACCTCCAAAGATGTTGCCAACGTATTTCTACACCTGTTCTCCCGATTCGGATTTCCACGGACCATTCTATCCGATCGGGGAACTCAATTCATATCGGCTGCAACGCAAGCCCTTACAAAAATGTTAGACATTAAACAACATTTTACGACAGCATACCATCCAGCCAGCAATGGCATAGTGGAAAAAATTAACGGAGATCTGAAGCATATGCTGGCTAAGGTAACAGCAGAAAACCCAGCTGATTGGGATACACTGTTACCAACAGTGCTGTTCGCCTATCGGGAGATTCCCCATTCAAGCACGGGTTTCTCACCTTTTGAATTAGTGTACGGGGCCAACCCACGTGGACCCCTAACCATCTACCATCAGGCAATAACAAATACTATTCAAATTCCTGAACCAAAAACACCGTATGAAATGGTGACTGAAACACGAGATAAAATTATGAAATCGTGTATTATAGCTAAGGCAGCTTTGGAGAGGAAGGGTCAAATCTACCGCCAATACGCCAACAGGGGTGCAAGAACAATAGATCTTGAACCTGATCAAGACATACTCCTCCTGCTTCCTGACAAACGAAATTTATTATTAACCTCATGGCAAGGGCCATTCAAGGTGGTACGTAAAATTTCAGATGTTGACTATGAAATATCAATAAACGGACACTTAAAGATATTCCATGTCAACATGCTGAAGCCTTACTACTCACGACTACAGACAGAAGTAGAAACTGACGAACATAATGCAATCACACCTGCTGATCAGACGACAGACGAACATAACGCAACTACACTAGTTAGTGAGACTGGCATATCCGACATGATGCATACATCTAGCGATAATACAGAATACACACTTAGTACCACCACTGTACTGAATCAGGTAGACGACGACGGAATGGAACTACCAGTTCCTATTGTGGACAAGACTGCCACATTAGAAAGCATACACATAGAACAGGGACTACCAGACAGTCAACGACGACAATTATTAGAATTAGTCACTGAATACAAAGACATATTTTCTGACATTCCAGGTAGGACGGACAGAATCGAGCACTCCATTCTACTTTCTGATTCTAAGCCTATAAAATGCAGGCCGTACTCCATCCCACTAAGTTATAGGGAGAATCTAAACAAAGAAATTCTTAATTTAGAGACTAGTGGGATCATCCAAAAATCCACCTCCGAGTACTCTTTTCCAATAGTCTTGGTTAAAAAGAAAGATTCAACAATTCGTCTTTGTGTGGACTATCGAAAGTTAAACAACGTCACCAAGATCGACGCAGAGCCTATCCCTTCCTGCGAAGATCTGATTCTTGACACGTCCACCTCTAAAATCTTTTCTAAACTCGATCTCACTAAAGGATATTGGCAAGTACCAATGCAGTCTGAATCCATCCATCTTACTGCTTTTTCAACACCTTTAGGACTTTACGAGTGGCGTTTTCTTCCTTTCGGACTTCGAAATGCTCCTGCCACTTTCGTACGCCTCACTAGAGATCTACTTCATGGAGTGACGAATACTGTGACCTATATAGATGATATATGTGTGCATACTGATGACTGGACCACACACCTACTGAAACTGAGACATGTCTTTAATAGGTTGCGACTCTTTGGGCTCACTGTCAAACCGAGCAAAGTCGAATTGGGCCTAAAAGAAATTGACTTTTTAGGTCATGTCATTTATGAAGGTCAACTAAAGACTGACCATAAAATCATCACTAAAATTATGAATCTGACCATGCCTACCAGCAAGAAGCAGGTCAGGAGCCTTCTTGGGCTAGTCAATTACTATAATAAATTTATTCCTAATTTAGCGGAGATTACAAGTGTATTTTCCAATGTTTTAAAAGCATCTGTAAAATTGGATGTGAAAGATGCATTATTAATTTCTGCATTGTCAAAATTGAAATTTTTGTTTAGTAATGTTCCAATCCTCCGCTTGCCTAACCATAGGCTCGTTTATTATCTTAGGACGGATGCCAGCAGGATTTCGATCGCTGCAGTACTAGGCCAATTTTACGAGGGCATCTTCCATCCAATTTGCTACGTGAGCCGTAAGATCACACCCACCGAGTCTAGATATTCGATATCAGAGTTGGAAGCACTGAGCGTCATCTATGCGGTGAGAAAACTACATCGCTTCTTGGCGGGTGTTCACTTCATCGTCCAGACCGACAACTCCCCGATCACGGTCATACAGAATGGTGTTCATAGAAATGACCGGATATACAGGTGGTCGCTCATTCTGCAAAACTACACCTTCAGTATAGAGCATATTAAGGGGAAAGATAACATCTTAGCTGATACCCTTAGTAGACCGTCTGAGGTAGCAATACCAGAAATTGCCACAGAAGAGGGTAGTGTAGTACATGTCAACTTAGGGCAGTAAATTGATCTATGTTAAATATAAATAAGTGTAAATACATAGATATTACGTGCGTAACTAGGTACCAAGAACTGTGACCTACTCTGTGTCCGTAAAGATCAAAAGTAAGAACTTTACTCTGTAACTAACATATCACTCTGTGAACTAGGACAGCTCATTATTACTAAGCTCCCTATATGTTCCAGTGAATTACGTGTGTGAAACAGAGAAAAACTGTGTCAAATGATTACATACATATAGACACTAAAACAGTGGTCTACTACACAAGTAACTCTACCGGTAAACACCAAAGAAGACACAAATATGACTGTGAAATGAATTTCAAATACCCACAAATGTTGTTTAAATAATATGCCAATGAAAGTATTTTCTGAACATTGATGGCAACTATTAACGTGAGGTATCGAAAAACCATGTATATAAACATAGAATGTGATATGTACATTAATCGTTTTAATATAGTTATGACAATTATGTAGATTATGTGATTATATTTTATGGTTAAAACTAGACATTATAATAAGCTGCATTCTTGCGTAGATTAGCTAGATTAGTAATTTACCCATATATTTAGTTTAAAAGTAAATTAAAATAATAATTTACAAACAACAACTAATTTAGAAATTTAGAAAGTAACATTACCATTTAGTTTAATACATTTCACTTTATTTCATTCCATTTCATTTCATTCTAACTTAACCAATCCATTCAACAAACATCATCATTTAGTAGTATGAATAGGGTACACTGTAATAGAATAAGTAGAATATACCATCAAACATATATCATTTACACTATTTAGAAAAACATCATCAATCATATAGTATTTTCATTCAAAAACATAACAATTATGATATATTACATATCACCCATTTTAGAAAGGTACATAACTTATCCCATTTCATATTACCAATGTTAGAAAGGTACATAACTTATTACATTTCACCTTACCCATTTTAGAAAGGTACGTAACTTATTACAACTTCACATTACCCATTTCAGTAAGCTATATAACTCATCTCACATCATTTTCAGTTTAGATAGTTAGATTACATCCCTTACATTAGATAAATAGTAACAGTAATGTAAGCCTGTTTGTATAATTAGAATAAGCAGTAGGATTAATTGTAGATTAGTTTTACCGCTAGGTCAAAATAAGTAACACCGTAAATATGTATTTCCAGAAATAATATTAGTATGGGAGTATTTAGATTAATATCCCAGTAGAATACAGTGGTTAATAATACCAGGGTACAAACCATCAACCTTGATGTAAATGTGTTGTAAATACTTGACTTGTGTAACAAATGACGCAGTCATTAGGCTCAAATGTAACCAACTGAGCCCAAAAAAAATTTGTACAGTGCCACTTCAAGATCTTTTTTCTTTTAAAATAACTATTTGGATCAAATACGTGTGACAGAAAAGTGAGTGGATGAGATATATGACATAAAACAGTGTGAAAAATGTGTGACAGAAAAGAGAATGAAAGATGTGTAACAGAACAAAAAGAATGAAAGAGGTGTGGCAAAGTTGAGAATATAAAATGTGTGACAGAAGTCAAGGTAGAATATGTCTGACAAAAGTCAGGTTAAATATGCCTGACAGAAGTCTAGGTAAAGATGTATGACAGAAATGAATGTAAGAAAGATGTGACAGAAGTCAACAGACAAGATGTGTGATAGAAAGGAGGGTGTAAGATGTATGACAACTGTCATTATATAAGATGTGTGACATAAGTGAATGTAAAAGAAGTGTTAGCTATAATACACAATTTCATGATTTGACAGAAGTGTGAAAGTAAGAGTTAAGATAAAAGATGCAAGAGAGATGGTGACATCAATCTGCGGATCTTTCTGCCGCTCAGCAAGATTTTTTAATTTTCATTGCCATGATATGTTGGTTTCTATGTTGAATGCAGGTTGTAATGAATATGTTTTGTGTAGTTTAGTTTAGATTTTAGAGTATTTTAGGTCTCATAAGACGGAAACGTGGTTGCGGATTTGTACTATTCACATGTTCGTAACCAAGGTAACCGAATTATGACACTTGAAAAACTAACATACATACACATGATAGGTAGATACACGTGTTAGAGAATAGATTATACTTATAATTACATTAAAACACGCAAACAACCAGAAAAACAAACATATAAATTGCAGACACTTTTATTAAATCCAAGGGAGATAATTTCGGGTCAGGGGACATAATAGACAACGAAACACTAACTTAACAGTGAAAGATGACTTTTCACGCGGAAGCGAGATAGGTAAAGCCTGTCGCTCACAGCTTGTATAATGGTTGTTTAATATTATATGGGGGACATGAAGCAATTCATGTGTTGACCCTAAGAAAGTCAACTTTGTATGGGTAGTGAGTTAATTTACTATTTGAGGGCAGGTCTTATATGACAACGGTCCGGTTCAGACATACCTCTAATTAATATAATATTGCGATTGAGAAGAGGGCTCACGCCAACCAGACAAGTTTGTGGCGATTGCCAGTAGCCAAGAAGAGTTATACTACATTGTGACATTGGTCAGTAAGAGTCTATTTAGTAGCCCAAAGCCAGGTTATCTACAGTCTTTGACAAAAATTAGAGAAACTAATTTTTTATATTCCCTTGCGTCACAACCGGGTTAAAGTTGATGACGCAACACAAGAGGGGAGGGTGTGTGTCAAAGACTGACGTCGAGGGTTCCTCGGGACACCCTTAGATAGAGTAATAGGGAACATAGGACCCCAATTAGGGACAGGGTGGTTGTTAAAGAGGGGAACTAGTAACTAGTCCTCACATGAGAACACGGAGGCGTTGACTAGTGAGTTAGCACTACTGGAGTCACGCCTGCGTGACAACCACGAACGGTAGTAACCCCTAGCCAGCCAAGGGAAGCGTGCGGGGCAAGTTAGCACGCAAAGAGCCCAAGGACGCGTGAAGGTCCTTCCGCGTGGCGTGTAGCCGCGCAAGGTGAATCTAGTCAGACGGGGACTGACGGTCTAAGAGAGCACCTCGGTTCAGAACCGAGTTAGTTATTCGATAGCCAATTAGATAGGAATTAGCGCTAGGCTTTAGTAAAACTAGTGATAGATAATATTGTGATTTCTGTGTGATGTGATAGCGACTGTTCTGCAAATGTAAAAGAGCCAACGGCAATAAAATGTTCATTCCATGCCTCTCACACGACTTGCAAGTTCCTTGTATCGGTGTGCGAGAAGTAATCCAATGATGCCTAACAACTTGAATTGTTGACAGAAGTGTAGTTCCCTATTCCCAGCAAGAATAGGAAATAAGATACTACCCCTTCCGGCCGCAGCTCTTGTCTGAGCTGTCGCCGCAATGTACCGGCAGTGCCTCACATTACACGTAGAACTAGATGATCTTATCGACCAGTAACTATTCAGTCCACCGGGCCACCCTATCCGCTAAAAAATTAAAGAGATAGCCCAGTGGATACCCTCTTCCGTTTTAAGAAGACATAACATAAATGGTTCGAACCCGTCCCCACGGAGCACTCCCCTCCTTCCGGCATTCCATGGATATGTTATGTTTATATTCAAATTAAAGACAACACTAAGCAGGGTTCAGGCCGTAGGAAGAAAGATAGCCCCCGTCCATCTGCTGCCAAGAACAAGCAACATTATTTGGGGAAATATTCCTCCGATTCGTTCTCATGCCATGTGAAGAACACGACTCTTAGCTAGATTGGCCAACTGACAACCCACTCACAATAGGGCATGACCGGCTTTTCGCCAATTCGTCTCACCAGTCGAGACAACAGAGATTCACAAGCCAAGGTCTGGCAGAACTAATTAAAACCCAATTATTACCTTTCCATTCACCAGTAGAATGCTGCACGTCTGTCCCAATCTTTAAATTGTTAAATTGACATGATGCAGATACCAAACGGTAGGTGTTGAAACGGACATGAATACCCCAAGAAGTTGCACTGGTGCGTATTTGGTGCAAGGCGCCCTATCGGGTTTTCCCGAAGAAAAGGTAGACTTCTAATAGTTCTCTTAAGAAGAACGGGTTGTAAAAGTAATCAAGAGAACTATCTTCCATGGGGATTGAGCACATAAGAGAACTGAGGGTTCCCGAAAGCTGTTTCCCACTGTTTACCCAAAATCAAAGAAGGCATGAGGACATGGGCCACTGGCGTTTCGCCACAGTCGGATGGAGTTTTATGGTATAACTAAGGATAGGGAGGAGTCGGATGGAGTTGTATGGTATAACTAAGGATAGGGAGGAGTCGGATGGAGTTGTATGGTATAACTAAGGATAGGGAGGAGTCGGATGGAGTTGTATGGTATAACTAAGGATAGGGAGGAGTCGGATGGAGTTGTATGGTATAACTTAGGATAGGGAGGAGTCGGGTGGAATTCTATGGTATAACTAAGGATAGGGATGAGTCGGATGGAGTTGTGTGGTATAACTAAGGATAGGGAGGACATGGATGAAGTTGTATGGCATAACTAAGGATAGGGAGGACATGGATGGAGTTGTGTGGTATAACTAAGAATAGGGAGGACATGGATGGAGTTGTATGGTATAACTAAGGATAGGGAGTACATGGATGGAGTTGTATGTTATAACTAAGAATAGGGAGAAGTCGGGTGGATTTGTATGGTATAACTAAGGATAGGGAGGAATCAGATGGAGTTCTTTGGTACAACTAAGGATAGGGAGGACATGGATGGAGTTGTATGGTATAACTAAGGATAGGGAGGACATGGATGGAGTTGTATGGTATAACTAAGAATAGGGAGGAGTCGGATGGAGCTGCATGGTATAAGTAAGGATAGAGAGGATGTGAGAGTCTTGCGTAGAGCAAGATAAGTAGCTCGTTTTCTGGCAAGTGTGAAGCAATATCAAACTATCAAATCACACGAAGTGAATATCCGAAACTATTATTCACAAGCTTTATTTACGCGCTGCATTTATTATTGCACAAACATCGCGCAATGACAATCCATAGCAATCATTACGGCATGAACAATATCAATACAATACATAAAGATACATGCAATTAATAAACCTCTCACTTACAAGTCAAACTATTCAAGCGTTCGAACCAGTCTCCCACTGTCGTACAGGCTAGCTCTCAATGCAGATTCAAACACCACTTGCAGACTCATGCGACCTGTCCATTCAAACACCTAAGCCCGTCTCCAAGCCTTGGCGTTCTACACGCTACACGGCGCTCACGTCAGCTGGTGTGACCACTGCACGGTTCACAGGGTGTACTGCTGATCAGCGGTCGTTTAAGCGTCGCTCAATTGCTGTGCTTGGTTGCTTATACGGGCGTCGTCGAAGACGCCGCATTCCCTCTGCAGTGTTTAACATCACTCAGGGTTGCGTGTTGTTATGTTGTCTGACGTTGGTACAGACAACGCGTCGCAACCTCGGATGTGAGACCTTGACACTCTCCACACCCCTTTTTCATGAAAGGATTTCCTTTCATGTACAATATATATAGGTGTTATTAAACCTGTCAAAGTCGAACATTATACCTTAATAGTTATTATAATTATATACAGGTGACTAGTAAACAATATGTATACAACAATTGTGTTGCACTATGAAGTACAACAGTCAAGTACCATCTATTTAATGGGCATTACCTCGCTGTGACACAGCTAGTCCGGTAGGTATCGGGTAAACTGGCCCCTACCTCACAACCAAGAACAAAAATACTAAATTCATCAGGTCAAGCCGTGGGCATCTCCCTCTGAGATAGCTCCATCATCAGACCTCTGTTTAGAGTTTCTAATGAAGGTCAACAGTTTTGGCAATATACTGTCCATATCTAAACGACGTCACATTGACATGTTATCTATCAAGCACACATGTTAATGGTTACAATACATATTTACATATCACCAAGAGTTTAGAGTAATGTCCCCTGGTTGTTATACAAACATTTTTGGAACAATAATTTATCGTCGTTTACAAGACATAAATTACCACTGCAAATTTATTTCTTAGTGTCATACTTTGATACTTATTGACAAATGTGCACAAAAAGTCACGTTTGTAAAGAAGCAATCAAGTTACGATGCTGAGATTACATATTATAACAATCGACATATACAATTCCGTATATGGACATATTTTAAATCACATTTTAATACAATCGTCATACATCTATAGACTTTTTAGCGGAGTCTGCTAACTTTTAAATTAATATGCAAAAAAATACTCGGAAGTATACAGCTGTACTATTTTACACATGTGTTGTGGTGTCATTCACACGACATTAGTCCGTTCTGGATGGATATTATATAAACGGAGTAGTAGTTGTTACTATCAGCTGTTGAATCATTTCTTCCGCCTTCTGCTCGGATTGTACTGTCGCAGTCATCTTTCGTACCTTGTTAAAACGTCTTGGACACATCGGTCTGGATACCTTCAGGATTACATCACGTTGTAGTGGCTTGGTAAGTTCCTGTAGTGTTGTAAAGTGACACTTCTCTGTAGTGTCTGGTTGTTACAATATTTATGTATTTACAATTATAATTACATTCTTTCTCATCTCTCACAGTTATACCACACATTAGTTTACATAATACTGATTCCATTCTTTCACATATCTCACAATTATACACGCATTCATTCACATGATAATAATAAGAATCCAAATATGTACATAAGTTATATACATTGGGAGATATAATCTACCCCATCACATTGGTGTACACAGCGTTACTGACACATTGTCACAATTGGCTGTGGTACTGAGCACTATCTACGTTGCAGTTTTATACACCCTCTGCACTGTGCTCTGGTGTTGACTGGGTATTAGGTTCGTCGTATGGACATCTCGACAAAAGATCTGCAAGACAGTTTTGTGAACCCTTTATATGGTTAATTTCATAGCTATAGTCCTGCAGTAGAAGGGACCATCTTGCCACCTTGCTGTTACTTGGCGTTCCTCTGGTAACAATTGTCAGCGGACTATTATCTGTTTCAATAATGAAATGTTTGCCTAACAAAAATCTAGAAAGTTTACGTACCGAAAATACCATGGCAAGAACCTCGATTTCCGGTGTACTATAATTTCGTTCGCTGGTGTTCAGTTTTCGAGAGACGTAGTATACTGGGTACAAGATTTGGTCGTGTTCTTGGAGAAGCACACCTCCAATGGCTACGGAGCTCGCATCACATCTTAATCTAAAAGTAATATTCAAATTTGGCAATTTCAGAATAGGTGATTTAGAAAAATATGAAAGAATCTTCGTAAATGCTGGCCTTAAACATTCACTGTTTACAATCACATTGGGGTGTTTATTTGTTAGTAGATCAGTGAAACATTTGGTCAATTCTGCAAAATGAGGAATAAACTGTCTATAATAGTTTAAAAGACCTAACACACTTCGCAACTGTTTCTTAGTTGTCGGAAGCGACAATTTCAAAATTCTGGACATGATGTTATTGTCAGTTGATATAAAGCCCTTTGAGATCTTATAACCCAAAAATGAAATTTCCTGAAAGGCTATATCAACTTTGGAAGGTTTTACAGTCAGTCCATGATGTCTAATCCTGTCAAATGTCTGCTGTAGTGCTGTTATGTGTTCTGTCATGTCCTTTGTGTGTATGCAAATGTCGTCCATGTACCAAATGATGTTAGCAATGTCAGTCAAAAGAATTCTTGTCATTCTGACGAAGGTAGCTGGTGCATTGACTAATCCGAAAGGTAGTTTACACTATTCATATAAACCCCACGGTGTGGCAAATGCCGTCAGATGTATACTATCAGGATGTACAGCTATCTGCCAGTAGCCTTTTTTCATGTCAAGTTTAGTAAAATAACGTGAGTCAGATAGTTCAGTCAAGATGTCTTCGCAGTTGCTCATTGGTTCTAAATCCAACTGTGTAATGCTGTTGAGTTTACGATAGTCCACACAAAGTCTAATAGTTTTGTCTTTTTTCCGTATTAAAACTATTGGTGAACAGAAATGAGATTGTGAACGTCGAATGATATGATTTGCTTCTAAATCAATGATTTCTTCATGAAGTTTTTCTTTATAGTGTATAGGGATGGAATATGGTCTACACTTAATAGGGATGTCAGATGTCAAGATGATTTGGTGCTGCACTAAATCTGTCTGTCCTGGGCTGTCAGAAAAGATCGTCCTGTACTCTTGTATCAGTTGTCTGCAACTGTCAGTTTGTGTCTGCGTCAGTTTAGGATTTACCTTAATGTTCTGTAAGCTGGTCGTCGTGTCAAGAACTGGTGTCGGTATCTCGTCAGTGTCGTTGTCGTCCGTCTGGTCCACTATGGTGGTGCTTGCTGCAGTCTCTACTTGTTCGTCTTGCCTGTGGTGATATGGTTTGAGCATGTTAATATGGAAAATTTTATGTTTGTCCCTAACTCCAATCTCGTAATCTCCGTCGAAATTTGTCGTAGTACTTTGAACGGTCCTTGCCATGAGTCAGTGAGGAGATGTCTATCACTTGGCAAAAGAAGAAGCACGTCCTGTCCTGGCGTCAGTGTAATAGTTATATTTCCTCTGTTAGCATATTGTCGGTAGATAGCTCCTGATTTTTGGAGAGCTTCTTTAGCTAACACACATGATTTCATAATTCTATCACGCAATAATGTTAGTAAGTTACAAATATTTCTAGCACAGTTGATGTTTAAAGCCAGACTAACGAAAGTATAAAGAAGAATGGAAAAAAAAAATTTATACTCAAGTAATCCTTGGGCAATGTGCTGTTCAGTGGTGCTCGAAATCACACTGGAACGTTTTTCGGGTTGACGCACAAAACATTTTTGAAGTTCACCAGGCTCAGGTAACGTTGACACAAAAAACCTGTACTTTTTAAACTAAACGAAATTAGAACGTTTGTAAAGGTATGGTGTGTGTAATGTCACTGAAGTCTGTAAAGGTTTGTATGCTGTCAAGTATTATTGTTAGTCGTTACCACAATCAACAACTTTCACGCTCAAACTAACCCTACTCAATGACATTCAAGGGCACGGCCGCCATTTTGGATTTTAGGTACAAAATTTGTTGAATTTAGCGATAAGTCTGAAGACGCCTCTGTTGGCTTCAAATAATATCTTCACACTTATAATTTAATTAAATCAACTCTATTTAATCGTTACTTTACCTTAATCTATGACTTGCGCACTTCTATCGGCATTTTCACATTCGCTTCAAACTCGGACAAAAAAAATCTACAAGTTCGCATTTAGTTCAAAACCCGGACGAAAGCCACCACGTTCGCACTTGTCAGAGTCTTGCGTAGAGCAAGATAAGTAGCTCGTTTTCTGGCAAGTGTGAAGCAATATCAAACTATCAAATCACACGAAGTGAATATCCGAAACTATTATTCACAAGCTTTATTTACGCGCTGCATTTATTATCGCACAAACATCGCGCAATGACAATCCATAGCAATCATTACGGCATGAACAATATCAATACAATACATAAAGATACATGCAATTAATAAACCTCTCACTTACAAGTCAAACTATTCAAGCTATCGAACCAGTCTCCCACTGTCGTACAGGCTAGCTCTCAATGCAGATTCAAACACCACTCGCAGACTCATGCGACCTGTCCATTCAAACACCTAAGCCCGTCTGCCAGCCTTGGCGTTCTACACGCTACACGGCGCTCACGTCAGCTGGTGTGACCCCTGCACGGTTCACGGGGTGTACTGCTGATCATCGGTCGTTTAAGCGTCGCTCAATTGCTGTGCTTGGTTGCTTATACGGGCGTCGTCGAAGACGCCGCATTCCCTCTGCAGTGTTTAACATCACTCAGGGTTGCGTGTTGTTATGTTGTCTGGCGTTGGTACAGACAACGCGTCGCAACCTCGGATGTGAGACCTTGACAGAGGAGTCGGATGGAGCTGCATGGTATAACTAAGGATAGGGAGGACATGGATGGAGCTGCATGGTATAACTAAGGATAGGGAGGACATGGATGGAGTTGTATGGTATAACTAAGCATAGGGAGGACAAGGATGGAGTTGTATGGTATAACTAAGGATAGGGAGGACATGGATGGAGTTGTATGGTATAACTAAGGATAGGGCGGTTTGGGGGGAGTTGGTTTAGGGCCTTGGACCCAATGGAGGACAAAAAGAGGACATAAGATTATGCAGGCCGGGTTTAAACACAATAAGAGAAGCATAAGACTCCAACTCAGCGAGTAACTATGATGTCGGTGCCATTTATAATCTAACTGTTGTTGATTCATTCTATATTATAATCCTCACTCTGTTATTTTGTATTTATTTAACAGTGGGAAGATCCTGTCGCTATAATAGCCTCGCTTATGCGACATCAGAGATTTTAATTATTTTTTTGTGTGGTATATCCATTACAGGACGTTGCAGTCAACACTAGAATTTTTCAACTGCTGTTAATGTACTAGGCACATTTTACGTTCAGTAGTTTGAAATTGCTTTCTGAACGACCGGCTCCCATACCAACACGTTATAACACAACGCGACACGGTCTGCTGCACAAATCGGTCGCGGCTGCGTTTTCGCACGCCTGGTAAGCGGCTCAGAACCGGCCTTTGACCACGGAGCCCGGAGATTTTCATTAGCATCGCAAATAGAAACGCCGAGTCATTCATCATCCGAGACGAGTGACCAGCGAGTGAGGTCTTGGATCTCTCAAAGCACGCCTGCAGAAGAAACTCCGCCTTGTTTAACCCTGACGTTAAACTTGGACACACAAATCAACAAATAAGTTGAGGGATGACAATTTTTTTTTTTTCAAAATAGAAAATGCAACTTTCCTGCAGCATTCCCGTTAAGCTTACGAAAGAATTCATTTCAACCCCGTTTAAATTCCCGGCAATTGAATTGTTATTTTGACTCGTTTCTCATAACTTTTGTGCAAGAAGAAAGATTTCATCTTGAATTTGCTATTACTGTGGGAATAATTTATGTTCCAAATTCGAAAAATATATGTGACTAGTTAGTTAGTTAGTCAGTCAGTCAGTCAGTCAGTCAGACAGTCAGTCAGTCAGTCAGTCAGTCAGTCAGTCAGTCAGTCAGGCAGTCAGTTAGTCAGTCAGTCAGCTAGTTAGTTAGTTAGTTAGCTAGCTAGCTAGATTGTTAGTTGGTTGGTTTGTTGGTTGGTTGGTTGGTTGGTTGGTTGGTTGGTTGGTTAGGGGAACTTTAGAAACAATGTCTCCTAGCTTGTTAGCTAGTTAGTTAGTTAGTTAGTTAGCTAGTTAGTTAGTTGGTTAGTTAGTTAGATAGTTAGTTAGTTAGTTAGTTAGTTAATTAGTTAGTTAGTTAGTTAGTTAGTTAGTTAGTTAGTTAGTTAGTTAGTTAGATAGATAGTTAGTTAGTTAGTTAGTTAGTTAATTAGTTAGTTAGTTAGTTAGTTAGTTAATTAGTTAGTTAGTTAGTTGGTTGGTTGGTTGGTTGGTTGGTTGGATGGTTGGTTGGTTGGTCGGTCGGTCAGTTGGTTTGTTGTTTGGTTAGTTAGTTAGTAAGTTAGTTAGTTAGCTAGCTAGTTAGCTAGCTAGTTAGCTAGTTAGGTAGTTAGTTAGCTAGCTAGCTAGGTTATTAGTTAGTTAGTTAGTTAGTTACTTAGTTAGTTAGTTAGTTGGTTGGTTGGTTGGTTGGTTGGTTAGTCAGTTAGCTTGCTAGCTAGCTAGCTAGGTAGCTAATTAGTTAGTTAAGCGACACGCTAGGAAATTAAACCACTTCCACACAGTCTGCCTATGGAAGCTACTGAAGATTAAATGGCAAGACAAGATTCCAGACACTGAAGTCCTAGAAAGAGCATCCATGCCCAGTATCCACACTCTACTGATGAAGAATCAGATTCGCTGGGCTGGTCACTTGACTCGCATGCCAGATCACAGGCTCCCTAAACGAATTTTTTACAGCGAACTGCGTTGTGGTAAACGCTCCCAAGGTGGCCAGAGGAAACGTTTTAAAGACACTCTGAAAATTTCACTGAATGCTTTTGGAATTCATCATGACACCTGGGAGGCTGCAGCCAGAGACCGAAATTCGTGGCGTGCATCATTGCGCAAAGGTGCAGTCATATGTGAGGCAACCAGGACTGCAAGAGCTGTGAAGAAAAGGCAGGACAGAAAAACCACTGCAGGAAATCCTCCTCCAGAGACGTCAAGCATTCTTTGCCCACATTGTCAAAGAACATTTCGAGCCAAAATAGGCCTTATCAGCCATCTTAGAACCCACGGCTCCACACCTTCAACCCCACTGGATGAAATGAATGGTCATCATCATTCTTGATGGACAAACAACATTCAACAGTTAGTTAGTTAGTTAGTTGGTTCGTTGGTTGGTTGGTTGCTTGGTTGGTTGGTTGCTTGGTTGGTTGGTTGCTTGGTTGGTTGGTTGCTTGGTTGGTTGGTTGCTTGGTTGGTTGGTTGCTTGGTTTGTTGGCTGGCTGGCTGGCTGGCTCGTTGGTTTATTGGTTGGTTGGTTGCTTGGTTAGTTAGTTAGTTAGATAGTTAGTTAGTTAGTTATTTAGTTGGTTGGTTGGTTGGTTGGTCTGTTGTTTGGTTAGTTAGTTAGTAAGTTAGTTAATTAGCTAGCTAGCTAGGTACCTAGTTAGTTAGTTAGTTAGTTAGTTAGTTAGCTAGTTAGTTAGTTAGTTAATTAGTTGGTTGGTTGGTTGGTTTGTTGGTTGTTTGGTTGCTTGATTGCTTGGTTGGTTGGTTGCTTGATTTGTTGGCTGGCTGGCTGGCTGGCTCGTTGGTTGGTTGGTTGGTTGGTTAGTTAGTTAGTTAGTTAGTTAGTTAGTTAGTTAGTTAGTGAATTAGATAGTTAGTCGATAGACCATCTTCATTGCACAACGAGCCATTCAGTCCATAAGTTCTCAGATTTCCTCCTCGGTAAATCCCGCAGGGTGTAGCGGCCCACGACACGAGTTCTGTGTTAGTTTGTTAATCTTCTTTGACTTCCTGCATAGAGTTCTTGTTTGGCCACGCTTCTTTTAACTTGCAGTTCTGTGACTATGTGTTTTATGTTTGTGAGCCAGTGTTATTTATGTATTCACTCCATGTGATATATAACTCTGCAGTATGCACGTGACGAGATGCAGGCAATAAACCGTGCAACCTATTGGGTGTGACTTCTGTGTTTAAATCCACCAAGGGAATACATTTTGTTGAACATATACACAGTCTGTTGCGGGCGGGCTTTCTAGTTTCGATTTTACACGAAGGAGTCTCCCGTCTACCCTTCGCCACTTCTATCCGGAAACTCCCAGCAAGGGAAGGGTGGCACCAGGAAGAAGACCAGCATGAAGTACACCGTGCACTGCACCAACCCGGTGGAGGATGGGATCATGGATTCTACTAACTTTGAGAAGTATCTGGAAGAACGCATTAAGGTTGACGGCAAGAATGGCGACTTTGAGAAGTATTTGAAAGGACGCATTAAGAGTGACGACAAGAGTGGGAACTTTAAGAAGTATCTGAAAGATCGCATTAAGGTTGACGACAAGAGTGGGAACTTTAAGAAGTATCTGAAAGATCGCATTAAGGTTGACGACAAGAGTGGGAACTTAAAGAAGTATCTGAAAGGACGCATTAAGGTTGACGACAGAGTGGAAACTTTAAGAAGTATCTGAAAGGACGCATTAAGGGTGACAACAAGAGTGGGAACTTTAAGAAGTATCTGAAAGATCGCATTAAGGTTGACGACAAGAGTGGGAACTTTGAGAAGTATCATAAAGGATGCATTAAGGCTGACTGCAAGACTGACAACTTTGAGAAGCATCTGAAAGAACACAGTCAGGTTGACTGCAAGAACTGGAACTTTAGAAACAATGTCTCCTTGAGCTGCAGAAAAAGAAAATCAACCTGACCAGGCATGGAAGATCAGGCAGTACAGACCAGTTTAAATATCCACACCGGGGCAGATTGGAAGGTTGTCTTCTGAGAGAGAGAGAGAGAGAGGGGGGGGGGGGGGTGGAGAGAACGAGGGAGAGAGAAAAAAGTGAGAGAGAGAGGGATAGAGAGAGAGGGCGAGTGAGAGGTTGGAGAGGGAGAGAGGGATAGAGGAGAGAGTGAGAACAAGAGAGTGGATGGAGAGAGAGAGAGAGGGAGAGGGAGAGAGATGGAGAGGGGAGAGAGAGAGAAGATGGAGAGAAAGAGGGAGAAAGAGGGAGAGAGAAAAACGCGACAGAGAGGGATAGAGAGAGGAGGGAGTGAGAGGTTGGAGAGGGAGAGAGAGGGAGATTGAGGGAGGGAGAGAGAGTGAGAGAGGAGAGAGAGAAGGAGAGAGAGGATGGAGAGAAAGATGGGGAGAGAGGGACAGAGAAAAAAGTGAGAGAGAGAGAGAGGGATAGAGAGAGGGGGAGTGAGAGGTTGGAGAGTGAGAGAGGGGTAGAGAGGGGGAGAGAGGGATAGAGGAGAGAGTGAGAACAAGAGAGTGGATGGAGAGAGAGAGAGGGAGAGGGAGAGAGATGGAGAGGGGAGAGAGAGAGAAGATGGAGAGAAAGAGGGAGAAAGAGGGAGAGAGAATAACGCGACAGAGAATGATAGAGAGAGGAGGGAGTGAGAGGTTGGAGAGGGAGAGAGAGGGAGATTGAGGGAGGGAGAGAGAGTGAGAGAGGAGAGGGAGAAGGGGGGGGGGGTGGAGAGAACGAGGGAGAGAGAAAAAAGTGAGAGAGAGAGGGATAGAGAGAGAGGGCGAGTGAGAGGTTGGAGAGGGAGAGAGGGGTAGAGAGGGGGAGAGAGGGATAGAGGAGAGAGTGAGAACAAGAGAGTGGATGGAGAGAGAGAGAGGGAGAGGGAGAGAGATGGAGAGGGGAGAGAGAGAGAAGATGGAGAGAAAGAGGGAGAAAGAGGGAGAGAGAAAAACGCGACAGAGAGGGATAGAGAGAGGAGGGAGTGAGAGGTTGGAGAGGGAGAGAGAGGGAGATTGAGGGAGGGAGAGAGAGTGAGAGAGGAGAGAGAGAAGGAGAGAGAGGATGGAGAGAAAGATGGGGAGAGAGGGACAGAGAAAAAAGTGAGAGAGAGAGAGGGATAGAGAGAGGGGGAGTGAGAGGTTGGAGAGTGAGAGAGAGGGAAATAGAGGTAGATAGGGGGAGATAGGTAGAGAGGAGAGAGAGGGAGAGAGGAGAGAGAGCACGAGGGAGAGAGTGAAAGACAGAGGGAGGGAGAGAGAGTGAGAGAGAGAGAGAGAGAGAGAGAGAGAGAGAGAGAGATCAAACTGCCGTGAAACAATAACAAGTGCTGAATACTCGAATTAACGGATCTTTTTGTTGTTTTAAGGGCTTGCAGTTCCCAACGCAGTCAGAACCGCTCATCAAAGTCCCACGCCGTGTCATTCGGATGACGGTTTCTGCATGTGGTCGTAGAAAATTCAAACGCAGATTCTACACTTCAATCTCAGCCAAGAGGACGAGAGGCGATATCAATTTGTGTGTGTGTACACAACAGCGTCTATTCCATGCAACAGTCAGTATTTTCCATGCGTTAGAACACATTTTCAGTATACACATTTATTTACAATCTTGTATAAATCTCCAAACCAATCAATTTAAGTACAGAAGATTCTCATATTTAAATAACATGTTGGTTTCCAATTAAACCAGTAGAGTGTCTTGACTGACGTCAAATGCTACGTATATTCAACGCGACAGTGTGTTGCTGAAGCCTGGACATTGAACAAGCAGCTAGAAAGTCGCGTGGAAGCCCTGCAGATGTGGATATACAGACGAATAGGTCGTATTTCATGGAAACAAAAACAATTAAATGCAGAGGTCCCAGAAAAACTGGGAATGAAGAGAGAGTTGATGAAAGAAATAAAGAGGAGACAAGTGAAATATTTTAGCCACGTAAAAAGACATGATACTCTTATAAAAACCGTACGGGAAGGCAAGGTTGAGGGCAAGCGGGCAAGACGTAGACAACGATACAAATGGGAGGATAACATCAAGAGATGGACGAACATCAGCCTGACAGAATGTATAGTCAAGGCGAGAGACAGACAGTGTTGGAGATCCATTGCAGCCAACCTTCATTGCGGAGACGGCATCTGATTGATTGATTGAGACAGGGATGTGTAATGTCTCCAGATCTGTTTTCCCTGCTCAGTGAAAGTATTTTCAGAAGTATAGAAGGCATGGAAGGAATCATCATTGGGGGACATAACATCAATAATTTTAGATACGCGGATGGTACAGTATTGATTGCTGACAATGAGCAGGATCTGCAACATTTAATAGATGAGATCGTTTCACGCAGTGAACAACTTGGGTTAGAATTAAATTGTAAGAAGACACAGATTATGGTCGTCACTGAGAAGGAGGAAATGTCACAATGTAATATAGAAGTAAATGGGGATATTATTAAATAAATGAATCGGTACAATTATCTCGGAGCAGTCATAACATCTGATGGGATATTCCTTGAAGAGATTAGAACAAGAATCGCCATGGCGAAGGCAGCCTTTTGCATGGTGAAAAACATACTGACCAATGAAATGATGTAATTTGCAACGAGAAAAAAGAGTGTTGAGGTTCTCCATAGAACCTGTGCTTTTGTATGGATGTAAGCGTGGACATGGAGTAGACTAGCTGAATAACATCTGATGGCTTTGGAAATGTGGTTTCTGAGGTGAATGCAAAGAATACTATGGACAGACAGAACAATTAATGACCAAGTTCTACAAGAAACAAATGAAAACTAAGCAAATTAGAGAAATTAGACGTAGACAGTCAAAATGTTTTGCGCATGTTATGAGAAGACATTACTTGGAGAACTTTGTGACAACTGGAAAGATCGATGGTAAGAGAACAAGCGGAGTGCAGAGAAATAAATACATGGATGGCTTGGCCATGTTGTAGGTCAAATAAAAACACTGAGCTGATCCACGACTCTGGAGATCGAGTGACATGGCCAAACGTGACCCTCCACGCTTACCCGCATGGCACATGATGGGGATGTTGCTCATTATTACATAAACAACGTAATCAGCGTGGATAAACAATGATTACAATAACAACAATGTTAACGATAACCGTGATGACTACCGAGGGTAAGAACAACAACGACTCTAGCTATAAAACCTATGGTAGCAACAATATCGATGGTAACAAAATAACGACTGTAGCGATAAAACAACATGCTGGCGACAACAACGACCTGTAGCGATAATAACACCGATGGTAACGATAACAACGACTGTAGTGATAATAACACCGATGGTAACGACAACAACGATTGTAGTGACAATAACACCGATGGTAACGATAACAGCGACTGTAGTGACAATAACACCGATGGTAACGATAACAACGACTGTAGTGACAATAACACCGATGGTAACAATAAGAACGACTGTAGTGATAATAAACCGATGGTAACAACAACTACTGTAGTGATAATAACACCGATGGTAACAATAAGAACGACTGTAGAGATAATAAACCGATGGTAACAACAACTACTGTAGTGATAATAACACCGATGGTAACAATAAGAACGACTGTAGAGATAATAAACCGATGGTAACAACAACTACTGTAGAGATAATAACACCGATGGTAACAATAAGAACGACTGTAGAGATAATAAACCGATGGTAACAACAACGACTGTAGTGACAATAACACCGATAGTCTAGACAACAGAGACTGTAGCGACAACACCGAGTATTAACGATAACAGCGAAGATAACGATAACAGCAATTAGAACTGCTACAGTGTAACTGCGAGTATTAATGATAACTGTTTCAGGGGTCACGTGATATTCTGTGAGTTATCAGTTCACGGTGTGTTATATATATGTAAATAAGTTAGTCAGTCATTCCTTTCCTTCTTGGCCTTGACCATACAGGCCGGGGATAGTAGGTATTCACCCTATAAAGAAATCATCTGCCTACAGTGGGGAACTTGAGACTATAACCAACAACTATCTGTCGGTTGAACTCCAGCTCATTGTACCACCTATTACGTGGTGCATGTTTATCATCATCACATGAAATGCCTATAAGCGTGGGCGTTTCACGCTGCCCTGCTAGGTAGGCTTATAGGGTTCTCCACCTTGCTCAAAGGTGACCCATAGGCTAGCGGAGGGAAAGGGTGTACCTACCATCAAAATGTGCAGATAATGCAGCCCTGATTTAAACAGGTGCAACATAATTATGTCAACAACAACAACAACATAAACAAACCTAGAAGACGACCTAAACATGAATCAGTAACAATGTTACATCTCCTTTACAGGACGTTGCCATCAACCTCCGACTGATTTTCTATAAAATTTTACGTTCAGTAGTTTGCCATTGGTTTGTGAAAGAAAAGTCAACATTGAAGTCCAACTTAATGCCAGTTTGGGAATTGAACGCCTTACATCGTCATCAGTGCAACGGAAGTTTAAGAGTGAGCGCACCGACTGTTTATGAATAAGTAGTACATTAATGAGAAAATACAACTCTTAGAATGGCTCTATTCGCATGGTAAAACATAACACCATTGTGCAATGTCCATCAAACAACACACAATTATAAACATCGTAGCTGCATGACAACAACATTAATCTGTAGAACCTATACATCAAATGAGATGTCTTGTCTTGTGTATCCTTGTCTATATTCTTCTCTTATTCTGTCGGTTCTCTAGTCTTGTTTTCGCGAGAATTGTCTTGCATTGTTTGTTAGTGTTTTTTTTCCCCCTCTATTCTTGTCTTTCAATGTCTTTTCTCTAGTCTTGTCTTGCATTGTTTTGTTTTTTTCTCTAGTCTTGTTTTTCATTGTCTTTTCTCTAGTCTTGTCTTTCATTGTCTTTTCTTTAGTCTTAACCAGTGTTGTCTTTTCTCTAGTCTTATCGTCTATTGTTTTTTTGTTTTGTTTGTTGGTTGTTGTTTTTTTTTTTGTAGTCTTGTTTTATATATGCAAGTCTTCCTTGTTGTTTCTCTAGTTTTGTTTTCGATGCTTTTGTCTTGCATTGTCTTTTCTTTACTCTTGTATTTTCTCTAGTTTTCGCGAGTCTTGTCTTGCTGTGTTTTTTTCCCCTACTCTTGTCTTATATTGTTTTTTCTGTAGTCTTGTCTTCCATTGCTTTCTCTCTAGTTTTGTCTTTAAGCTATTGAAGATTAAACGGCAAGACAAGATCCCAGACACTGAAGTTCTAGAAAGAGCGTCCATGCCCCGTATCCACACTCTACTAATGAAGAATCAGATTCGCTGGGCTGGTCACTTAACTCGCATGCCATATCACAGGCTCCCAAACGCATTTTTTAACGGCGAGTTGTGTTGTAGTAAACGCTCACAACGCGGCCAGAGGAAACGCTTTAAAGACACTCTCGCTGAAAGCTTTTAAAATTGATCTTGACACCTGGGAGACTGCTGTCAAAGACCGGCATTCGTGGCGTACATCATTACGCAAGGGTGCTGTCACTTGTGACGCAAACAGAACTGCAAGAGCTGTGAAAAAAAAGGCTGGACAGAAAAACCACAGCAGGAGATTCTCCTCCTGGAACGTCAAGCATTCTTTTGCCACATTGTCAAAGAACATTTCAAGCCAACATAGGTCTTATCAGCCATCTTAGAACTCCCAGCTCCATACTTTCAACACCACTGGTTGAAATGAATGATCATCATCATTCTTGATGGTCAAACAACGCACGTCCGTGACGCATCTTTCACATGTCTGAACTATCAAATGTCGATGGTACATGACATGCTTACCGTGTTTGTAACGGGTAACGGGGAATCAGGCTTCGATTCCGGAGAGGGAGCATGAGAAACGGCTACCATATCCAAGGAAGGCAGCAGGCGCGCAACTTACTCACTTCCGGCACGGTGACGAAAAATAACAATACGGGACTCTATCGAGACCCCGTAATTGGAATGAGTACACTTCAGACCCTTTAACGAGAATCTATTGGAGAGCAAGTCTTGTGCCAGCAGCCGCGGTAATTCCAGCTCCAATAGTGTATATTAAAATTGTTGCAATCAAAAAGCTGGTAGTTGGATCTGGAGTTTTCAAAGCAGGCTTCGGCTGCCTGAATAATGGTGCATGGAATAATGGAATAGGACCTCGGTTCTATTTTCTTGGTTTTAGGAACTAGAGGTAATGATTACAGTGACAAACGGGGGCATTCATATTGCGGCATTAGAGGTGAAATTCTTGAATCACCGCAAAAAGCGATAGCAATTAGGGAAAAAATATTTTTCATTAAACAAGAACGAATGTCAGAGTCGTATGGACGATCAGACACCGTCGTAGTTCTGATCATAACCGATGCCGACTAGCAACCTCAGTGGGGTTGAAGCGAAACTGAAACAAAATTAAATATACCTTGGATACTAAATCCATTGCGCATAAAGTCCGAATAATTTGCAAGGAGTCACTACATGCTTGGTCCAGACATATTTTCTACGGCTCTCAGCTAAGGGATATGGCTGAACGCTTCTAAGTCAATATCACCCAGTTGTGAGGGCCTGGCCGTTACTCATCCTCTGCTGCATGGAGGCGAGATGCTGAGCCAGCAGCATCTGCAGCCTAACTTGTGCCTTACGTCTGTAAAGACAGCAAGTGCCACTACTGTGTGGGCATTAATGGTGAAAAAAAAAAGCGTCCCTGTCAGTATCTAAAGCTCTTTGAGTAAGCGTTATCAAAAATGGAAAAGCGTCCCATTGGCATGAAATGGAATATTGCTTGGCTAGCAAATCCATTACGTGTAAGTCTGAAGTGAAAGCTCTCTGTGTGGATGTTGTATGCATATTGATCCCTCCTGGTTTTCGGAGGCGCAGCCTGTTGTGAACTGAGGGCTCAATATACGGAAATGAGGCTAAGCAACTGCCATGTCGCTGTTATGGGTTATTCTCAATGATTCGAACTGATAACTTATAATAATAGAACTGCAGGCTCGCTATATTACGTGGCCTGTGATACCAGGACCGGTCGTAAATTCACTATTGAATTTCCTGTTAATGATTAAAACCTACAAACCGTCTCATAACAAACTGTTTATGAATTACTTCATAAGTCCTTGAAACTCCTTCTCTCTATTCTTCAGGTACATTTCTCGCCGCTCGGAAATCATGATTAATTTCCTCGTCTGCAAGTTCATTCGTCCGTGGCGTTATCACACATGAGTTCGCGATATATCTTCTCTATCTGTAACTTCTATTCCAGCCACTGTTTCAATGCAGAACTATTTATTTGCCAACTTGAATGTACTTACAATTCGATGCACTGCCTTCCATTCCAAAACTCCCCAAAGTCCGTGGTCTCTATTTACATCTCTATGTGACGTTTTCCCTGCTGCGACATCTCTTCTATTTTCTCTCCTTTTCGGTATCGAGACTTCTAATTTATTTATGCTACGTCATTCCTGGGCACTTGCTATATGGCAGCAAACATGTGCAGGACGTGACGATTCCTTGGGTGAGCCCAGTACCAGAGCGCTGTGTGTCGGCTCTGCAATTATGGAAGCCTCTTTGGATGGCGGGGAATGCCAATGGTCTGCCCCTGCCTTTCATTGAGGGCCGACCTGAATGTCTCCGAATGTTCTAGGTGGGTCAGCTGGAATAGGGATAACACCACAAATGTAAGAGCCGAGAAAGCGACCCAGACGTACGAATCGGAATACAGGTTGGCTAGCAAACCCATTTTGTGGAAAGTTCGAACCAAAAGCTCGCTGAGTGGATGTCATCTGCAGTCTGACCTCTCCTGATTTGCGTGGGGAGTGGCCTGTGGCAAATGAAATGCCCAATATACGGAAGTGAGGCTAAGCAGCCAGGTATAGGCCGTGATTTTTCCTTGGGTGATCTTAATACCAGTGCGCTGTGTGTCGGCTCTGTAATTATGGAAGCCTTCTTGGATGGTGGGCCCATTGTCTAGCCTTGCCTTCCCTTGAGGGTTGAACGGGATGTCTTCGGCCGTTCTAATTTGACCAGCTGGGATATAGATGACACCACAACAGTGAGAGTCAAATGTCCGTCTCAGAAAAAGAGCGGAATGTCCCTTGAAACACCCGGGAAGGTTAATCCGTTCAACAAATACAAACATAAGTCGGATGTGTCGGCCTAAAGGCGCAAGTAATGTAGCTCTGTTGTAAACTGGCACAATGCAATATCGTGATGGTGAAAGTGGAATGTCCTTCGAAACACCTGGAAGGTTAACCCGGTCAACAAATGTCCGCAAAAGTCTGATGTGTCGGCCAAAAGGCGCAAGTAAAATAGTTCTGCTGTAAACAGACACAACACAATAACGTCAGAGTGAGAGTCTGGAAAAAAACAACAACTGCGGATGAACGCAGAAGAAGACAGTGTAGTATCTGCACTTGATCTTGCCAGGGCAACTAGTAGAGGCAGTCATCCGAATGACACATAGGGACGTGAGGACCTGATGGGGTGGTTCTGCTACTTGAAGGTGCAGCGAGCCCTTATTTAAAAAAAAAAATATATCGATTAAGAAAACGTTATTAAAAAATATTTTTAACATACCCACCTCAATAGGAATATATGTAATTAAAATGGAGTAAGGGACATAACATTCTAACATTTATTGTTTAAAGGGACGTTACTAAACACCTCAAAAGTGAATTATATGATTTAAATAACTTAATATTTGTAATATTTTATAAAATATTTTAAATAGTTAACTAGAGATAAACAAAACATAATTTCTAAAGAAAACATTTTACGCAGATTTTTCAAATTTTTTAAAAGTCATGGCGTTGTTTTATGAATATGAGAATTTAATCATTCATTTTTCTTATCTATCTCATTGTTACATTAAATGTTTTGTTCTTTCAATGCCGTGACAGTGACGTCTTTTCCGAAATTTGTGTCAGGCCTGTAACAGGCTCAACACACTCAATATCACCTTTCGGTCCCCTTGACTAAAGTAGAAGTGTAGAATCTGCGCTTGCCAGGGCCGCATGCAGAGGCGGTCGTCCTAATGACACAATGACATGGGACCTTGATGGGTGCCTCCGACCCCTTTCAGAGCCACGACCCCTGTAACAAAAGATTCTTAATTTTCAGCACTTTTGATTATTTTACGGCATTTTGATCTCTCAATCTCTCTCTCTCTCCCTCTCTCTCTCTCTCTCTCTCTCTCTCTCTCTCTCTCTCTCTCTCTCTCTCTCTCTCTCTCTCTCTCTCTCTCTCTCTCTATTTATCTCTCTTGATCTCTCAGAAGGCACACCTTCCTGTTTCAGTCTCACTGGTAAAATGGGACGCTTGTTGGGTGATACTATGAATTGTTTAAACTTTAAACTGGAAGAAATTGAGTTTCAGAAAAATTTTCTTTTTAAAAATTAAGGGGTCGCTGTTCTCCCATGGGCCAGAACCGCCCCATCAGGTCCCCATGTCCCAATGTGTCATTCGGATGACTGCCTCTGCAGGTGGCTCTGGCAAGATCAAGTGCAGATACTACACATTGATCTTAGCCAAAAATCCGAGAAAGGATAGCATTCATAAATTGATATATAAATAGCAATAATAGGTGTCCAATTAAAACATTAAGTGATTTTTCTCAGGACCCACAGGCAAACGTTTCTAGTGCTCTAGTGCGAGTTATTTCTCTTGTAAAATTGAGATAACACATCTGTATTCGAGTGTCTCACTTTAATAAATTACATTTTCGTCCACTGAATTACATTGACATTAATATTTCGTTAGATTGTTTCTCTTTACACAAGAAGTCTTGTCTGATTTGTTTTTTTGTTTTTTTAATAAGCTTTAACCATGAAAGCCGTGGTAACGTAGTGTCTAAACTCCTACCTGTGGTCATGAGTTCGAATCTTCACCAGGTCGGATGTTTACAATTGACCTGAGCTGCCAGGTAGTCCCTGCCTAAAATGGATATCCGGAAATGGCTTGGGAATTAAAGGCGGCAGGTGGGATACTGACCACAACACCCAAAGAGCGCCGATTGGTCGATTCAAAATATAATAATACACCAATAAGCCAGACATGGGACAACGGATACTCACGCAAAACTCAGGTCCTGTATGACATCACACTGATGTTGGACAACAGGATGTCTTCATCCGACATACAGGACTTCGCGTTGGAGCTCAAGCCAACGAACACAAGCAAGCAAGCAAGCAAGCAAAATATGGGTCTGGCGCCATACGCTCATTGTGTCTCAAGGCGTGTAAAACTGTTATTCTATTGTTGTTGTTGTTGTTGTTGTTGTTGTTGTTGTTGTTGTTGTTGTTAGTTTCATTATACTATCACGTTATTTCCGAGAGCAACACTGGCATGGTTAGGAATTTGCTAAAAGATCAATTTTAAAAAAAAAACTACACACACAAACATAATTCTTGTGTTGTTTTTATTTTAAAAAGTAATACAAAGAGCGAGTAGTTTTCGTCACTATTTTGACATGTTCTTTCTTTTTCGCTTCAGCAACATCAATCAAAGACACGCAGATGATGTCGGGGTAACGGGGGAGGTGTATCCCTTATCAAAGGAGAAGTAAGGTGCCTCCTTCCCTTCGCTAGCCTACGGGACACCCTTGGGCAAGTTGGAGTACCCGTTTAGCCTCTCGATCAGAGTTACGTGAAGCCATGGGTGCAGTTGGTGGATGAGGTTGAAGAGAAGCCGACAGATATTATTTCGGAACAGTCATAACATCTGATGGGAGATGCCTTGAAGAGATTAGAACAAGAATCGCCATGGCGTAAGCAGCCTTTTGCAAGATGAAAAACATACTAACCAATAAAAAATATGTCATTTGCAACGAGAAAATGAGTGTTGGGGTGTTACATAGAACCTGTGGTTTTTGTATGGGTGTGAACCGTGGACAATGAGCAAACAGGCAGAAAAAACATCTAAAGGATGTGGAAATGTGGTTTCCGAAGAGATTACCATAGACAGACAGAAAACCCAATGACTAAATCCTACAAGAAACACATGAAAACCGTAAACTGATTAGAGAAATTAGGCGTAGACAGTCATAATATTTTGGTCACATTATGAGAAGAAATAAATTGGAGAACTTGGTGACAACTGGCAAGATCGAGGGTAAGAGAACAAGGGGATGGCAGAGAAGTAAATACCTGAATGGCTTGGCCACGTGATATGGTCGAGACAAGAACACTGAGCTGATCCACGATTCTGGTGATCGAGTGACATGGCAAAACATGGCCGCCCACGCTTACCGACATGGCACATGATGGTGATGAGCTGATGTTGCTCATTATTACATAAACAATGTAATCAGCGTGGACAAACAATGACTGCGATAACAACAATGTTAACGATAACCTTGATAACATTGCGATGGTAACGATAACACCGATGTTAACGATAACAGGGATAACACAGATAGTAAGAACAACAACGAATGTAGCGATAAGACAGATGGTGGCGACAACAACGACTGTAGCGATAATAACACCATGATAGCGACAACAGCGACTGTAGCGATAATAACACCATGATAGCGACAACAGCGACTGTAGCGATAAGACTGATGGTAGCGACAGTAACGATAGTAACTACAACAACGACTGTAGCGACAACACCGAGTATTAACGGTAACAGCAATGATAACGATAACAACAATAAGAACTGCTGTAGTGTAACAGCGAGTATTAATATCTGGGTCAGGGGTCATGTGATATTCTGTGAGTTATCGATTCACAGTTTACTAGACATATGTAAATAAGTTAGCCAGTCATTCCTTTCCTTCTTGGCCTCGAACATACAGGTCGGAGATAGTAGGTATTCACCCTATAAAGACATCCTCTGACTAGTGTAGCCAACTTGAGACTATAACCAACCAGCACCTGTCGATTGTACTCCAGCTCAGTGTACCATCTATTGAGTGGTTTCGTGTTCATGATCTTCACATGAATTGCCTATAATCATTGACGTTACATGATACTCTGCTATGTAGGCTCATTGGGTACTCCGTCTTGCTCAAAGGTGACCCATAGGCTAGCGGGTAACAGGAGGTACTTTACTTCAAAATGTGCAGATATCGCAGATCTGGTTTAAATAGGTGCAGCGAAATTATGTCAACAACAACAACAACAACAACAACACCAACAACAACAACATCAACAACATGGACGAGCAAAGAAGCTTACCTAAACATGAATCAGTAACAATGTTACATGTTCTTTACCAGTGGGGTTGAAAGTATGGAGCCGTGAGTTCTAAGATGGCTGATATGGCCTATTTGGGCTCGAAGTGTTCTTTGACAATGTGGCCAAAGAATGCTTGACGTTCCAGGAAGAGAATCTCCTGCCGTGGTTTTTCTGTCCAGCCTCTTCTAAATAGCTCTTGCAGTCCTGGTTGCTTAACAAGTGTCCGCACCCTTGCGTAATGATGTACGCCACGAATTTCGGTCTTTGACAGCAGTCTCCCAGGTGTCAAGATCAATTCCACAAGCTTTCAGTGAGAGTGTCTTTAAAGCGTTTCCTCTGGCCGCGTTGTGAGTGTTTACCACGACGCAGCTCGTCGTAAAAAATTCGTTTAGGGAACCTGAGATATGGCATGCGAGTTAAGTGATCAGCGGAGCGAATCTGATTCTTCATTAGTAGAGTGGGGATACGGGGCATGGACGCTCTTTCTAGAACTTTAGTGTCTTTGATCTTGTCTTGCCATTTAATCTTCAATAGCTTAAAGACTAAACTAGAGAGAAGGCAATTGAAGACAAGACTATAGAAAAAACAATATAAGACAAGAGTAGGGAAAAAACCATGAAAGACAAGACTCGCGAAAACTAGAGAAAAGACAAGAGTAAAGAAAAGACAATGCAAGACAAAAGCATCGAAAACAAAACTAGAGAAACAACAATGGAAGACATGCCTATATAGAATAAGACAACCAAAAACACACCCAAAAAAAAAACAAATACACAAACAAAACAAAAAACAATAGACGATAAGACTAAAGAAAATCAACACAGGGCAAAACTAGAGAAAAGACAATGAAAGACAAGATTAGAGAAAAGACAATGAAAGACAAAACTAGAGAAAAAAAAAAAAAAAAAAAACGAACAATGCAAGACAAGACTCGCGAAAACAAGACTAGAGAACCGACAGCGTAAGAGAAGAATATAGACAAGGATACGCAAGACAAGACATCTCATTTGATGTATAGGTTTTGTAGATTAATGTTGTTGTCATGCAGCTACGATGTTTATAATTGTCATCAACCCCTAGTTGATTGTCTATACAATGTTACGTTCAGTAGTTTGCCATTGCTTTCTGAAAGAGAAGTCAATGTTGAAGTGCAACTTAATGCCAGTTTAGGAATTGAACGCCTTACGTTGCCATCGGTGCACCGGAAGTTTAAGAGTGTGCGCTCTTATCATTTCGGCTGCGTTGACTGCTTGATTGATTTATCTAGGAACCGACATCACAGCATTCGGGGCATTCCCATAGGCGCTCCGTCCCCATCCTCAGCAGCCAGCGAAGAGTTCCAACACCAATAGTACCAATAGCAATCTGATTATAAGTCCGTCTCGCCTTTCCTCTGAGCGCGGAGCGTCGGCCAGATCCCCTCGTCACTCCTCACTGCCTGATTCTTGCCAGACCATGGTGATCCATTTGCTCCTCCGAGGTGTACACGTGCTCCCACAAGGCCGCAACCACGTCTGCCTTGTAATGCATCAATACTCCACCAAGTTTTGCAGAGCCAGCCAATCTGTCCGCCTGTTCATTCCCCAGCACACCGGCATGCCCCGGAGAAAAGATACAGGTGATGCTTGCCACCCGTGACACCCGAAGAGAGGCAAGCCACTCTGCACGAAGCATGCCTGTCATTATCTTCCTCAGCATGCTTTCTGAGTCAGTTGCAATCACGATGTGTGTGTATCGTATTCTCGATCCAGCGGAAAGCTGCAGTGACTTCTTATGAATATGTAGTGCATTAATGAAAAAACACAACTCTTAGAAATGCTTTATTTATATGGTAAATCATAACAACATTATGGAATGACCATCAAACATCACACAAGTATAAAACATTGAAGCTGTATGAACACAACATTAATCTGCAAAATTATATACATCAAATTAGATGTCTTGTCTTGCGTATCCTTGTCTATGTTCTTCTCTTGTGCTGTCTTTTCTCTAGTCTTGTGTTCGCAAGTCTTGTCTTGTATTGTCTTTCCTCTAATCTAGTCTAGCATTGTCTTTACACTAGTTGTGACTTTCCTCAAGTTTTAACATTATTGTTTTCTTTTTCTCTAGTCTTGTTTTATATAGCCATGTCTTCCACTGTCTTTTCTTTAGTCTTGTCTTCCATTGTATTTTCTGTAGTCTTGTCTTGCCATGTCTTGTCTCTAGGTTTGTCTTGCCATGTCTTGTCTCTAGTCTTGTCTTGCCATGTCTTGTCTCTAGTCTTGTCTTGCCATGTCTTGTCTCTAGTCTTGTCTTGCCATGTCTTGTCTCTAGTCTTGTCTTGCCATGTGTTGTCTCTAGTCTTGTCTTGCCATGTCTTGTCTGTAGTCTTGTCTTGCCATGTCTTGTCTGTAGTCTTGTCTTCCATTGTATTTTCTGTAGTCTTGTCTTGCCATGTCTTGTTTCTAGTCTTGTCTGTAGTCTTGTCTGTAGTCTTGTCTTGCCGCGTCTTCACTGATCCATCCGCCAGCGATGTAGCTAACTACGCCGTTATCCTCCGCTCAGTAAGTACAAGTAAAGAACCCTCGATCAGGTTTTAGGCTGAGCTCCGGCAATTAAAAAAATGCCCTGTATCGATTGGGATTCAACACATGTACACCAGGCCAACAGACATGCATGCTAGCCACATCGCTACCACCACTTGACAAGGTACTGCGTGCACGTGGCACACATTAAGATCCTCAGGAGCTAGAAGTGACGAAGAGTAGACGGGATACTCCCTCATTTGTGCAAAATCGAAACTAGAAAGCCCACCCACAACAGACTGTGTATATGTTCAACACAATGTATTCCCTTGGTGGATTAAAACACAGAAGCCACATCCAATAGGTTGCACGGTTTATTGCCTGGCATATTTCGCTGAATCTCGTCAGGTGCATACTGCAGACTTATAGAACACATGAAGTGCATAATACTTTGGCTGAGACACTTAAAACACATAGTCACGTATATTGTTTGAATATGGAACATCAGTTATTCACACAGTAACCGCAAATTCAAAATGAAATCTTTCTGTTTGCACAAAAGTTAAGAGGAACGAGTCAAAATAACAACTCAGTTGCTGGTAATTTCAAAAGTGTTAAAAAGAATTATTCCGTATGCGTAACGGGAATGCTGCAGCAAAGTTGGATTTTTTTGTTTTGAAAAAGATTGTCATCCGTCAAGTTGTTTGTTGATTTGTTGACGGTGTCCAAGTTTAACGTCAGGGTTAAACAAAACGGAGTGTCTTCTTCAGGCCTACTTTGAGAGATCAAAGATCGCACTCGCTTGTCGCTCGTCTCGGATGATGATTGACTCGGCGTTTCTATTTGCGACGCTAATGAACATCTGTGATGTCGCACAAGGGAGAACTCACCCTCACTATCCTTAGTTATATCATGCAACTCCATCCATGTCCTCCCTATTCTTAGTTATACCATGCAGCTCCATCCATGTCCTCCCTATCCTTAGTTATACCATGCAGCTCCATCCATGTCCTCCCTATCCTTAGTTATACTATGCAGCTCCATCCATGTCCTCCCTATTCTTAGTTATACCATACAGCTCCATCCATGTCCTCCCTATTCTTAGTTATACCATGCAGCTCCATCCATGTCCTCCATATACTTAGTTATACCATACAGCTCCATCCATGTCCTCCCTATTCTTAGTTATACCATACAGCTCCATCCATGTCCTCCCTATTCTTAGTTATACCATACAGCTCCATCCATGTTCTCCCTATTCTTAGTTATACCATACAGCTCCATCCATGTCCTCCCTATTCTTAGTTATACCATAAGCTCCATCCATGTCCTCCCTATTCTTAGTCATATCATACAGCTCCATCCATGTCCTCCCTATTCTTAGTTATACCATACAGCTCCATCCATGTCCTCCCTATCCTTAGTTATACCATGCAGCTCCATCCATGTCCTCCCTATTCTTAGTTATACCATGCAGCTCCATCCATGTCCTCCCTATCCTTAGTTATACCTTGCAGCTCCATCCATGTCCTCCCTATTCTTAGTTATACCATGCAGCTCCAACCATGTCCTCCCTATCCTTAGTTATTCCATGCAGCTCCATCCATGTCCTCCCTATCCTTAGCTATACCATGCAGCTCCATCCATGTCCTCCCTATTCTTAGTTATACCATGCAGCTCCATCCATGTCCTCCCTATCCTTAGTTATACCATGCAGCTCCATCCATGTCCTCCCTATCCTTAGCTATACCATGCAGCTCCATCCATGTCCTCCCTATCCTTATGTGACAGCTAGAAAAGAGAGAGGAGGGAGGGAGGAGAGAGAGAAGAGAAAGAAAAGAATGATGAGGGAAATGATGTAAATAGTGTGAAGCCTAAAAGTTCGTTCCTCAGTCGAACTCTGCCTACTACACACTACCTTTGATAGTAAAGAAATATGAAGAGAGAGAAGGAGAAAAAAAGGATGAGAGTAAGGGATACGACAGATGTAGGTTCGTGTCTCCGCGTGAGAACAATAGTTAATTACTATTGCACCATCAATGTCTCGTGGTGTAGGTTATCAGGTTATAGAAGAGATGTACAGCCTCACAAAGTCTCTAAGCTACTCTACTTATATTACTTCAGACTAACAAGTCGAAATAAAAGACAACTCAATAATATATTTATTTCCTTCTTGAACAATAACAGAGTGACAATCTACAACATAATCGCATAGAGTAATCAGTACATGCATTGCAGACACATAATGCATATTGAACTGTAATAATACAATGCTGCATTGCCTCACAAGAGAGAGATAGATAGTATAAGTCTATGCAACTGGACGTTAGGGGAATGCCACTTATGATCACCTATTAACCGCATGGAGTAAAAGACTAAAGCTAAGAATTACACCGGCCTTTGTTTCGTAACTATCTTTCCGTAGGCTTATTAGTGGTCCATATATTCAGCCCAAATACCCATTGATCCATAGATTGATCTATCAATCCATATACCCAGGGATTTAATTCGCTCCCATCCAACTTGTTCAGCGGGTAACTGTTTATTCAGCTATGCCTGGTTTATCCAGGCGACTCCAGTTTTACCCAGACGATGTCTGAAACATTATAAAACAATACCCGTGAGTTTTATGTCACTATCAACCTTAGTCTTTCACTACCTACAAAGTCCTTACCAGCTATTGCTTCCCTATCTACGCTAGTATCAATATATCTTAGCTATAACATAAATTAAGAACAGTATTTTAAACACAGTAATTTATCGTTTATATATATTTAACTAATATTATTATCGCCTATATCCCGACGCGCCGCCTACAGCCAACATTAAGTATTTAACCATTTACCGGAAGATTTGAACTCGCGGCCTGTACCACGCCAGGCCAACCTTAACTACACAACAGCAGAAGCGCGACCTCCTTTCACCTATGTCCAGCGAACAAAAGACAACATTCCTTCCTGTGTCCGTCCCGTCTCCAGCTGACGATCTCACCTATTGTCTGGTTGACCTAGTGATCGCGAGTGCCTTGCCATCTTCTTCTGCCGTCTGCTGTGTTTGGTCGCTGTGTTTATATCCTTGCAATACTGCCATCTCTGCGTATTTAAATGCCGTGTTGACCCGCCTAGTTATCATTAATCTTTTAGTTCAATTACTTAATTTACATGCACATTTACAGTTTATCCACACTCTGCTTATCTCTCCGATTAATATGACTCCCAACACTCTATTTCGGCCATTTAAATATAGGTCATATGCAAGACGTCGCATTCAGTCCTGATCCTTTGCCGGGTCGTGATCCATTTAGCGGGTTAACGTTCAGTAGTTTGCCAATGCTTCCTTGCTTAGACTGCTATTATAGTTAGCTAGCTAGTTAGGTGTGGGCCCTTTGCAGGACGCTGCACTCAGTCCTGACATTTGTCGGTCGTTCATGATTACGCGGTAAGTTCACCTACGGTAGTTTGCTATAGTTCTCTAAACTAAGGTACCCGATTATAATATACAATTAAACTAATTAGGTCTAAGTCTTATGTCAACTTACATTCAACTTCTGCCATCCAGTGGGTTTTCTGGTCGTCCTTCTGGGTTTCATATCTGAAATACGATTGCTTTCTTCAACCTCTCGTTTGTCGTGAATCCCACTTGACCTTTCCAATCATGTTTGCCATTAGTCTCCTGTGTGATTCCGATCGCAGAGTTTCCCGTGTGATTCCGATCGCAGTCTGGCTAGTGGTTGTCCTATTTGACGTTTAGCCATCTACTGCAACTAACGAGCGGTCTTCTTTAGCCAACAGTCCTTCTCAAATGGCTTGCACGCCATTTTGTGATCCTCGGAATTTGCGTTCCACTCCATCAGATTTATCTATCTGGAATAAATGGTTCACAGATCCTTGACCATCCTACTTTACTTCGGAAGTCCAGACGAAACCGTGATATATGCATCCTTTCCGTCTTTAATACTGCCTCTCCATCTTCCTGGACACTAAACAGCCTGATATATAGACATAACCATTGCTGGAGTTCCAAACTCACACTTCCTCCTGGGCCGGGCGACCGCCCAGCCCTCGGATCTGCTGCTACCGCACCCTGGCTCGTTCCACACTGTCCCAACTGACTGGATCCAAAATATATATCACCTCTCGAGTTGGCGCCTTTCTTGAATCACGTGACGTCGCTGTCCCTTGTCCTCCAATCAGTACCTCGCGTACCCTGCTTAATTTGCATACTACTATCATATCATTAACCCAAATCTACATTGTCTCTGACGTTCATGGTCCTGAGTTCATCGTCCTTGTTTGAGTTCATGCTCTTTAAATTAGATTTCCCAGCTCAAGCACGTTCCCACTGCTATAAATCTGCCCCTCCGTTGTATTTCTTGCCCAAACTGACAGTTCCCGACAAAGCCTATGCTAAGTTTGGCTTCATGTTTCCTGAATTTCTCATTTCACTAACAACTAAAGGTAAACCGTCGGTCAGCGGGCTGCACTAGAGTCATTGCCCGACCACTCACTAATTTTGAACTTACTGGTCGGTGAACTCTTTGTCGAACCAAAAATATCCCAGTTAATGCTTTCCAGTAAACTCAGGCGCCTAGAGACAATGAAAGCATACTGTCTCATACCCACCTACCAAAAGTTGATGGGTCCCACCATCAATATAGCGTCATTCCTCCTTGAGATCGAAGCCCTGGCTCCGCATCTGACATTCCTCATAAACAATATTGGATGCCTAAGGGGAAAACTCTTTTCGGAACTTCCACCCCAAATAATAATCTTCTTCTTCTTCAGCGTTCCGAGCCATTGAGGTTCTTTGCTGCAAATACAATCCGTCTCCATTCGTCTCTCTGGTGGACCTTCTCTTGCCAGTCGTTGATTCCAAGTGCTTGTAGGTCTGTACATGTATTATCTCTCCACCGCCTTCTTGGTCTACCTCGGGGTCTACGGTCATTTATTTCCTGAGTGTAAGCGAGTTTTGTTTCCCTATTATCTTCCATTCTTTCTATATGCCCCAGCCATTGTAGTCTATTAGCCTTCATGATACCAGTGATTAGCGGGGACTTAAACAGATCATAAATGTCTTTGTTACTTCTTCTTTTCCACTCTCCACTTTGTGTATCCCTAATGGGTCCAAAGATGCGTCTTAAAATTTTGTTCTCAAAGGTTTGTAACAAGTCTTCGTCTCCTTTCGTTGTACTCCAGGTTTCAGAGCCATACAGCACAACTGGTCTGATCAGTGTTTTGTATATTGTGATTTTGGTGTTACGAGATAGCGCCTTTGATTTTAGTAGATGTTGTAGTGCATAGTATATCTTATTTCCAGAGTTGATTCTAGTTTGTATTTCTTCCCTTATGATGTTGGAGCAGTTGAAGATTGTACCCAGGTATTTGTATGTTTCCGTTCTTTTAATGGTCATATTATCTATTTGTATGTGGCCAGAGTTTCTAGCCATTCCGTCTCTTGAAATTACCATATATATATATATATATATTGAAATTACCAAATAATAATAATAATAAAAAATACTGGTTGCATCCCCTGCTCTCCCAGTGCACAAGGCAGTTAAATCGTGTTCGTCTTCTGACGTGCATCATCACAAAATAGTAACTAACTAATATTATTAATAAAGACAGTTCAATCCCTTGCATGCTAGGGGTTCCCCAGAAAACAAAATCATCAATCAATGGATGCAATACTTAGGGGCACCAAAATTAATAAAACAGTGTCAATATAGGCATTCATTTAATATGCTACTCCCCTGTAACAACAACAAAACAAGAATCAGATTCACATAGGTGCTACCCACTAGGACATCTGTAAATCAATGTGCCCAGTCATCCTTGAATCTGAAAAACATTGTAACCATTCCTGTGACACCACAGGCAAATGCCTGTTCACACATAATAAAACCAATTCTCCCCTATTCGCAAGGACACATCAGCATGAAGCTGCAATCTTCACAATCGCCGCCGCTGTACACAAAAACAAATCAGCCCCTGCTGTAAGTAGACAACATTTAGTGGCCACAGACACAAACCAAACATATATCATAAAAAATGTGCGCCCAGTCGTTGGACATCGTGCTCCATTGTCTTGGCGCTGAAATAACTCTGGAAAAAATATGGTATGCCCAGTTCTTGGACATTATGCTTTATTCTCTTGGCGCTGAAATAACTCTGAAAAAAAATGTGTGCCCAGTTCTTGGACACCCTGGCGCTGAAATAACTCCAAAAAAAACATTTGTTTGCCCAGTTCCCGGACATGGCGCTAACATATATTCTTCGCCATGCCCCTTCACATTAAAACCAACATGTACCGGCATTAACATCTACTCGGGCAATCTCAGATTATAAATGGTCTCCTTGGCCTCCTGACACGACATTGAACTATGTGTAGTCCTTATGACACCTGATACTGCAGTTGTGTCTGCCCTTGAACACAATAGAGTGAGGCCCAGACAAAAATAAAAGGCTTCGCGTACCCGACTTGACAACTTCCGCTATGGAAATAACAAGGGAGCTAACTGCTCCACAACAGTTGATCCCCTCAAGTAGTCATAATCATTTAAACAACAAAATAACATGTTTCTAACTAAGTTCGACCTGTAAAACAAACAAAGGATGGCTAAACGTGACTACACCAAAATTGTCATTCAATTATGAACCAACACTACACCACGAACGTTTAACTAATTATTAAACTACTGTTCATTGCGTCATGCTGAAATAAATATATAAAGAATATGTTTCTGCTTGCGGGTGCTCTCTGGATTCCGTTTTCTTCTTCACTGAATTTCTACGATTGTTTTCTTTAAAGTGTCTATTCTATATGCATGGGCAGAAATATAGGGCGTCACTGGTCATTCACTGCCCAACACCGTTAACATGTCTATCATGAAACTTGAACACGCCGGTACACTGAATTCCACCTCTGTTCCCGCCTTAAAAAAAAGGGATTTTCTAACTACCACGAGTGACACTGTCATCTGTCTCTTCACAACAGCCATAATTAACTCACTGCATAAAACAAAGGGGAAACATCACCTCTTGATAATCTAATTGTTATCGTTCATGCGTGCATTTCTGGTATGCACATGTGCCATTGATAACGTTCGGAACAGCCCGTCTCGCCCAGCCGCTGATGGGGCACGCTAGCACGATGGGTCCTTGTCGTTCCTTGCAGGACAACACAAAAGGGGGGAGGGGGTAGAAGCGCTATATTTTCTTAGTGGCCTCGATGTCTACACTGCCGCCAGACGTATTGCGTTCAGCCAGGCAAAGCACTTTGCATGGCTCTGGGTTTCGCCTGCCATGCCCTGTCATCAATTATGACTCTTGACTTCCTGGACGAAGAGTGGGTGACCTTTGTATAACTGTGGAGTATTTTATTCTGATACTCTTTAATGATGAAAAGATAAGGCCACTTTTATGTTGACTTGCACTGCTCAGCTGTTGTCTGAGCTCATTTCAGACAGATTCCGCTGCGCTGACTCTCCTTCTGAGTTGGCTATCCTTGGGTATTTTGTTGTGGTGGGTTTTCCTGTATTCTTGTAGCAAGGTGGTTTGGCCGGTGTACTTTACACAAGAGTTTCTAAATGAACAGACTTAGTAGAAACCTCTCCGACAGATAGTTCAGACAATTTACCAACCAGCTATGAGATAAGTAGCCTAGTAAAGGAACACTTACTGAGACAACTATCGAGCAGGCAATCACGAACTACTGACTGTAAGCGACAAATCTATGTATACGATCTCACTATGTAGTAGAACCTGACACCACAGAGACAAAGTTCACATGGAATCTCCTGGGAGCTCCCGGACTAAGCTGGAAGGTCCCAGAAAATTCTTGAAACATATCGCTGCTCGACGACGCCATGTGTGATCAAAAGAAAAAAAGAAAGGTAGAAGAAGAGAGAGGAGGAGAGGGAGAAGAGAAAGAAAGGAATGATGAGGGAAATGATATACGATAAGTGGTGTAGGTTATCAGGTTATAGAAGAGATGTACAGCCTCACAAAGTCTCTAAGCTACTCTACTTATATTACTTCAGACTAACAAGTCGAAATAAAAGACAACTCAATAATATATTTATTTCCTTCTTGAACAATAACAGAGTGACAATCTACAACATAATCGCATAGAGTAATCAGTACATGCATTGCAGACACATAATGCACATTGAACTGTAATAATACAATGCTGCATTGCCTCACAAGAGAGAGATAGATAGTATAAGTCTATGCAACTGGACGTTAGGGGAATGCCACTTATGATCACCTATTAACCGCATGGAGTAAAAGACTAAAGCTAAGAATTACACCGGCCTTTGTTTCGTAACTATCTTTCCGTAGGCTTATTAGTGGTCCATATATTCAGCCCAAATACCCATTGATCCATAGATTGATCTATCAATCCATATACCCAGGGATTTAATTCGCTCCCATCCAACTTGTTCAGCGGGTAACTGTTTATTCAGCTATGCCTGGTTTATCCAGGCGACTCCAGTTTTACCCAGACGATGTCTGAAACATTATAAAACAATACCCGTGAGTTTTATGTCACTATCAACCTTAGTCTTTCACTACCTACAAAGTCCTTACCAGCTATTGCTTCCCTATCTACGCTAGTATCAATATATCTTAGCTATAACATAAATTAAGAACAGTATTTTAAACACAGTAATTTATCGTTTATATATATTTAACTAATATTATTATCGCCTATTTCCCGACGCGCCGCCTACAGCCAACATTAAGTATTTAACCATTTACCGGAAGATTTGAACTCGCGGCCTGTACCACGCCAGGCCAACCTTAACTACACAACAGCAGAAGCGCGACCTCCTTTCACCTATGTCCAGCGAACAAAAGACAACATTCCTTCCTGTGTCCGTCCCGTCTCCAGCTGACGATCTCACCTATTGTCTGGTTGACCTAGTGATCGCGAGTGCCTTGCCATCTTCTTCTGCCGTCTGCTGTGTTTGGTCGCTGTGTTTATATCCTTGCAATACTGCCATCTCTGCGTATTTAAATGCCGTGTTGACCCGCCTAGTTATCATTAATCTTTTAGTTCAATTACTTAATTTACATGCACATTTACAGTTTATCCACACTCTGCTTATCTCTCCGATTAATATGACTCCCAACACTCTATTTCGGCCATTTAAATATAGGTCATATGCAAGACGTCGCATTCAGTCCTGATCCTTTGCCGGGTCGTGATCCATTTAGCGGGTTAACGTTCAGTAGTTTGCCAATGCTTCCTTGCTTAGACTGCTATTATAGTTAGCTAGCTAGTTAGGTGTGGGCCCTTTGCAGGACGCTGCACTCAGTCCTGACATTTGTCGGTCGTTCATGATTACGCGGTACGTTCACCTACGGTAGTTTGCTATAGTTCTCTAAACTAAGGTACCCGATTATAATATACAATTAAACTAATTAGGTCTAAGTCTTATGTCAACTTACATTCAACTTCTGCCATCCAGTGGGTTTTCTGGTCGTCCTTCTGGGTTTCATATCTGAAATACGATTGCTTTCTTCAACCTCTCGTTTGTCGTGAATCCCACTTGACCTTTCCAATCATGTTTGCCATTAGTCTCCTGTGTGATTCCGATCGCAGAGTTTCCCGTGTGATTCCGATCGCAGTCTGGCTAGTGGTTGTCCTATTTGACGTTTAGCCATCTACTGCAACTAACGAGCGGTCTTCTTTAGCCAACAGTCCTTCTCAAATGGCTTGCACGCCATTTTGTGATCCTCGGAATTTGCGTTCCACTCCATCAGATTTATCTATCTGGAATAAATGGTTCACAGATCCTTGACCATCCTACTTTACTTCGGAAGTCCAGACGAAACCGTGATATATGCATCCTTTCCGTCTTTAATACTGCCTCTCCATCTTCCTGGACACTAAACAGCCTGATATATAGACATAACCATTGCTGGAGTTCCAAACTCACACTTCCTCCTGGGCCGGGCGACCGCCCAGCCCTCGGATCTGCTGCTACCGCACCCTGGCTCGTTCCACACTGTCCCAACTGACTGGATCCAAAATATATATCACCTCTCGAGTTGGCGCCTTTCTTGAATCACGTGACGTCGCTGTCCCTTGTCCTCCAATCAGTACCTCGCGTACCCTGCTTAATTTGCATACTACCATCATATCATTAACCCAAATCTACATTGTCTCTGACGTTCATGGTCCTGAGTTCATCGTCCTTGTTTGAGTTCATGCTCTTTAAATTAGATTTCCCAGCTCAAGCACGTTCCCACTGCTATAAATCTGCCCCTCCGTTGTATTTCTTGCCCAAACTGACAGTTCCCGACAAAGCCTATGCTAAGTTTGGCTTCATGTTTCCTGAATTTCTCATTTCACTAACAACTAAAGGTAAACCGTCGGTCAGCGGGCTGCACTAGAGTCATTGCCCGACCACTCACTAATTTTGAACTTACTGGTCGGTGAACTCTTTGTCGAACCAAAAATATCCCAGTTAATGCTTTCCAGTAAACTCAGGCGCCTAGAGACAATGAAAGCATACTGTCTCATACCCACCTACCAAAAGTTGATGGGTCCCACCATCAATATAGCGTCATTCCTCCTTGAGATCGAAGCCCTGGCTCCGCATCTGACATTCCTCATAAACAATATTGGATGCCTAAGGGGAAAACTCTTTTCGGAACTTCCACTCCAAATAATAATAATAATAAAAAATACTGGTTGCATCCCCTGCTCTCCCAGTGCACAAGGCAGTTAAATCTTGTTCGTCTTCTGACGTGCATCATCACAAAATAGTAACTAACTAATATTATTAATAAAGACAGTTCAATCCCTTGCATGCTAGGGGTTCCCCAGAAAACAAAATCATCAATCAATGGATGCAATACTTAGGGGCACCAAAATTAATAAAACAGTGTCAATATAGGCATTCATTTAATATGCTACTCCCCTGTAACAACAACAAAACAAGAATCAGATTCACATAGGTGCTACCCACTAGGACATCTGTAAATCAATGTGCCCAGTCATCCTTGAATCTGAAAAACATTGTAACCATTCCTGTGACACCACAGGCAAATGCCTGTTCACACATAATAAAACCAATTCTCCCCTATTCGCAAGGACACATCAGCATGAAGCTGCAATCTTCACAATCGCCGCCGCTGTACACAAAAACAAATCAGCCCCTGCTGTAAGTAGACAACATTTAGTGGCCACAGACACAAACCAAACATATATCATAAAAAATGTGCGCCCAGTCGTTGGACATCGTGCTCCATTGTCTTGGCGCTGAAATAACTCTGGAAAAAATATGGTATGCCCAGTTCTTGGACATTATGCTTTATTCTCTTGGCGCTGAAATAACTCTGAAAAAAAATGTGTGCCCAGTTCTTGGACACCCTGGCGCTGAAATAACTCCAAAAAAAACATTTGTTTGCCCAGTTCCCGGACATGGCGCTAACATATATTCTTCGCCATGCCCCTTCACATTAAAACCAACATGTACCGGCATTAACATCTACTCGGGCAATCTCAGATTATAAATGGTCTCCTTGGCCTCCTGACACGACATTGAACTATGTGTAGTCCTTATGACACCTGATACTGCAGTTGTGTCTGCCCTTGAACACAATAGAGTGAGGCCCAGACAAAAATAAAAGGCTTCGCGTACCCGACTTGACAACTTCCGCTATGGAAATAACAAGGGAGCTAACTGCTCCACAACAGTTGATCCCCTCAAGTAGTCATATTCATTTAAACAACAGAATAACATGTTTCTAACTAAGTTCGACCTGTAAAACAAACAAAGGATGGCTAAACGTGACTACACCAAAATTGTCATTCAATTATGAACCAACACTACACCACGAACGTTTAACTAATTATTAAACTACTGTTCATTGCGTCATGCTGAAATAAATATATAAAGAATATGTTTCTGCTTGCGGGTGCTCTCTGGATTCCGTTTTCTTCTTCACTGAATTTCTACGATTGTTTTCTTTAAAGTGTCTATTCTATATGCATGGGCAGAAATATAGGGCGTCACTGGTCATTCACTGCCCAACACCGTTAACATGTCTATCATGAAACTTGAACACGCCGGTACACTGAATTCCACCTCTGTTCCCGCCTTTAAAAAAAAGGGATTTTCTAACTACCACGAGTGACACTGTCATCTGTCTCTTCACAACAGCCATAATTAACTCACTGCATAAAACAAAGGGGAAACATCACCTCTTGATAATCTAATTGTTATCGTTCATGCGTGCATTTCTGGTATGCACATGTGCCATTGATAACGTTCGGAACAGCCCGTCTCGCCCTGCCGCTGATGGGGCACGCTAGCACGATGGGTCCTTGTCGTTCCTTGCAGGACAACACAAAAGGGGGGAGGGGGTAGAAGCGCTATATTTTCTTAGTGGCCTCGATGTCTACACTGCCGCCAGACGTATTGCATTCAGCCAGGCAAAGCACTTTGCATGGCTCTGGGTTTCGCCTGCCATGCCCTGTCATCAATTATGACTCTTGACTTCCTGGACGAAGAGTGGGTGACCTTTGTATAACGGTGGAGTATTTTATTCTGATACTCTTTAATGATGAAAAGATAAGGCCACTTTTACGTTGACTTGCACTGCTCAGCTGTTGTCTGAGCTCATTTCAGACAGATTCCGCTGCGCTGACTCTCCTTCTGAGTTGGCTATCCCTGGGTATTTTGTTGTGGTGGGTTTTCCTGTATTCTTGTAGCAAGGTGGTTTGGCCGGTGTACTTTACACAAGAGTTTCTAAATGAACAGACTTAGTAGAAACCTCTCCGACAGATAGTTCAGACAATTTACCAACCAGCTATGAGATAAGTAGCCTAGTAAAGGAACACTTACTGAGACAACTATCGAGCAGGCAATCACGAACTACTGACTGTAAGCGACAAATCTATGTATACGATCTCACTATGTAGTAGAACCTGACACCACAGAGACAAAGTTCACATGGAATCTCCTGGGAGCTCCCGGACTAAGCTGGAAGGTCCCAGAAAATTCTGGAAACATATCGCTGCTCGACGACGCCATGTGTGATCAAAAGAAAAAAAGAAAGGTAGAAGAAGAGAGAGGAGGAGAGGGAGAAGAGAAAGAAAGGAATGATGAGGGAAATGATATACGATAAGTGGTGTAGGTTATCAGGTTATAGAAGAGATGTACAGCCTCACAAAGTCTCTAAGCTACTCTACTTATATTACTTCAGACTAACAAGTCGAAATAAAAGACAACTCAATAATATATTTATTTCCTTCTTGAACAATAACAGAGTGACAATCTACAACATAATCGCATAGAGTAATCAGTACATGCATTGTAGACACATAATGCATATTGAACTGTAATAATACAATGCTGCATTGCCTCACAAGAGAGAGATAGATAGTATAAGTCTATGCAACTGGACGTTAGGGGAATGCCACTTATGATCACCTATTAACCGCATGGAGTAAAAGACTAAAGCTAAGAATTACACCGGCCTTTGTTTCGTAACTATCTTTCCGTAGGCTTATTAGTGGTCCATATATTCAGCCCAAATACCCATTGATCCATAGATTGATCTATCAATCCATATACCCAGGGATTTAATTCGCTCCCATCCAACTTGTTCAGCGGGTAACTGTTTATTCAGCTATGCCTGGTTTATCCAGGCGACTCCAGTTTTACCCAGACGATGTCTGAAACATTATAAAACAATACCCGTGAGTTTTATGTCACTATCAACCTTAGTCTTTCACTACCTACAAAGTCCTTACCAGCTATTGCTTCCCTATCTACGCTAGTATCAATATATCTTAGCTATAACATAAATTAAGAACAGTATTTTAAACACAGTAATTTATCGTTTATATATATTTAACTAATATTATTATCGCCTATTTCCCGACGCGCCGCCTACAGCCAACATTAAGTATTTAACCATTTACCGGAAGATTTGAACTCGCGGCCTGTACCACGCCAGGCCAACCTTAACTACACAACAGCAGAAGCGCGACCTCCTTTCACCTATGTCCAGCGAACAAAAGACAACATTCCTTCCTGTGTCCGTTCCGTCTCCAGCTGACGATCTCACCTATTGTCTGGTTGACCTAGTGATCGCGAGTGCCTTGCCATCTTCTTCTGCCGTCTGCTGTGTTTGGTCGCTGTGTTTATATCCTTGCAATACTGCCATCTCTGCGTATTTAAATGCCGTGTTGACCCGCCTAGTTATCATTAATCTTTTAGTTCAATTACTTAATTTACATGCACATTTACAGTTTATCCACACTCTGCTTATCTCTCCGATTAATATGACTCCCAACACTCTATTTCGGCCATTTAAATATAGGTCATATGCAAGACGTCGCATTCAGTCCTGATCCTTTGCCGGGTCGTGATCCATTTAGCGGGTTAACGTTCAGTAGTTTGCCAATGCTTCCTTGCTTAGACTGCTATTATAGTTAGCTAGCTAGTTAGGTGTGGGCCCTTTGCAGGACGCTGCACTCAGTCCTGACATTTGTCGGTCGTTCATGATTACGCTCGTTCATGATTACGCGGTAAGTTCACCTACGGTAGTTTGCTATAGTTCTCTAAACTAAGGTACCCGATTATAATATACAATTAAACTAATTAGGTCTAAGTCTTATGTCAACTTACATTCAACTTCTGCCATCCAGTGGGTTTTCTGGTCGTCCTTCTGGGTTTCATATCTGAAATACGATTGCTTTCTTCAACCTCTCGTTTGTCGTGAATCCCACCTGACCTTTCCAATCATGTTTGCCATTAGTCTCCTGTGTGATTCCGATCGCAGAGTTTCCAGTGTGATTCCGATCGCAGTCTGGCTAGTGGTTGTCCTATTTGACGTTTAGCCATCTACTGCAACTAACGAGCGGTCTTCTTTAGCCAACAGTCCTTCTCAAATGGCTTGCACGCCATTTTGTGATCCTCGGAATTTGCGTTCCACTCCATCAGATTTATCTATCTGGAATAAATGGTTCACAGATCCTTGACCATCCTACTTTACTTCGGCAGTCCAGACGAAACCGTGATATATGCATCCTTTCCGTCTTTAATACTGCCTCTCCATCTTCCTGGACACTAAACAGCCTGATATATAGACATAACCATTGCTGGAGTTCCAAACTCACACTTCCTCCTGGGCTGGGCGACCGCCCAGCCCTCGGATCTGCTGCTACCGCACCCTGGCTCGTTCCACACTGTCCCAACTGACTGGATCCAAAATATATATCACCTCTCGAGTTGGCGCCTTTCTTGAATCACGTGACGTCGCTGTCCCTTGTCCTCCAATCAGTACCTCGCGTACCCTGCTTAATTTGCATACTACCATCATATCATTAACCCAAATCTACATTGTCTCTGACGTTCATGGTCCTGAGTTCATCGTCCTTGTTTGAGTTCATGCTCTTTAAATTAGATTTCCCAGCTCAAGCACGTTCCCACTGCTATAAATCTGCCCCTCCGTTGTATTTCTTGCCCAAACTGACAGTTCCCGACAAAGCCTATGCTAAGTTTGGCTTCATGTTTCCTGAATTTCTCATTTCACTAACAACTAAAGGTAAACCGTCGGTCAGCGGGCTGCACTAGTGTCATTGCCCGACCACTCACTAATTTTGAACTTAGTGGTCGGTGAACTCTTTGTCGAACCAAAAATATCCCAGTTAATGCTTTCCAGTAAACTCAGGCGCCTAGAGACAATGAAAGCATACTGTCTCACTTAGTTATACCATGCAGCTCCATCCATGTCCTCCCTATACTATTTATTTCTGTCTTTACTTTTCTTCTCCGGTTTAGGTCTTTCTGCCACCTCAACAGCTTCTCCCACCTGTGGATTTCAAGGAAAATATTGTCTAGATATTCCTATCTCAGCTTTTTATGTGATCAAACATGGCATGTTGATGTTTAAAGCTTAAACTTTAAAAAAAAAAAAAAAAAAAAATAGACACGGCTTCTTGTGCATAGTTGAACATTCTAGCAAAATATTCTTGTCAGTGAATTTCAGAACACGACAATGTAGTGAACTATAGTGAGACAATCTAAGAAAGGGATATCATCTTTCTTATAAATGAGAAATAACTCGCACTAGAAACGTTTGCTTGTAGGTTCTGACAAAAAATCACTTAATGTTTTAATGGGACACCTATAATTTCTATTCACATCAATTTATCAATGCTATCCATTCTAGGCCTGATGGCTAAGATCAAAGTGTGGTATCTGCACTTGATCTTGCCAGAGCCACCAGCAGAGGCGGTCATCCGAGTGACACACAGGGACGTGGAGTACTGATTGGGTGATACTGGCCCTTGGGGGTTCCGCGAGCCCTTATTTTACAAATATTTCTCGATTAAAGAAAAGTTTTTTTAATACCCCCCCCCCCCCCCCCCCGCACACACACACACACATGCACGCACACTCACACACATTAACTTGAACACATGTAATTAAAATAGTGGAAAGAGACATGGCAACTAACAGTTATTTCAAGGGACATTACTAAAAGCAGCATAAATGTATTATGTGATTTAAATAATTGTAGTATTTATAATAATCTTTCATATAATTTTCATATAAATTATCTACAGTTATATACGCCTTAATTGATGGGATAATAAGTTTAAGTCGTCTTGAAAGTTTGTGTAAAAGTAATGGCGTTATTTTACATGCATGAGAATTTAATAATGCATTTTTCCATTTCCCCTCGATAAAATAGTAAATTGTTTGTGTTTTTTTAATGGCAGTTGTTGTCATAAATTGTCCATTAAAAATTGTTTGTCCGGCCTGTGATAGGCCAATCATCCTTAGTATCGCATCCGGGCACCTTGTCTTAGTTAGAAGTGTAGAATGTGCGCTTGATCTTTTCAAGGCCACGTGTATGCGGTGCCTATCACTGAACAACAGTTGGACGGGAGGGGTAGGACTCTGTCATTTGCTGATGACATTCTCGTGTATCGACAGGGTCGAGATAGACAGGTGGTTGCCAATAATAAGCAGGGGAACTAGATCGAATTTCCTCATGGTGTGCGGATGCCAGTGCCATTGTCAACCATGCAAAGGCATCGGTTACGTGGTTCTCCCTAAATAACAATATTGTGAACACAGACCTGCCGGCAGTAGGAATGGATGGGAGCATTTTGAGTAGAACCCAGTCAATGACATATCTTGGCATGAGGCTTGATCTTAGCCTGTCATTCAGAGATCATGTCGATTATGTCATAACGAAAGCTCGAAAAGGTTTGTCAGCAATGTTGTTGTTTGTCCATCAAGAATGATGATGATGACCATTCATTTCATCCACTGGGGTTGAAAGTATGGAGCCGTGAGTTCTAAGATGGCTGATAAGGCCTATTTTGGCTCGAAATGTTCTTTGAAATTGTGGACAAAGAATGCTTGACGTTTCTGGAGGAGGATTTCCTGCAGTGGTTTTTCTGTTCTGTCTTTCCTTCACAGCTCTTGCAGTCTTGGTTGCTTCACACGTGACTGCACCCTTGCGTAATGATGCACGCCACGAATTTCGGTCTCTGACTGCAGTCTCCCAGGTGTCATGATTAATTCCAAAAGCATTCAGTGAGATTTTCAGAGTGTCTTTAAAGCGTTTTCTCTGGCCGCCTTGGGAACGTTGACAACAACGCAACTCGCCGTAAAAAATGGATGGATGCTCTTTCTAGGATTTCAGTGTCTGGGATCTTGTCTTGCCATTTAATCTTCAGTAGCTTCCTAAGGCAGACTGTGTGGAAGTGGTTTAATTTCCTAGCGTGCCGCTGATAAATAGTCCAGGTTTCACAAGCATATAGCAGTGTGGATAATACAACTCCTTTGTAGACTGTCAGCTTTGTTTGCAGGTGCCATGAGTCGGGTTACATAAGACCTGAGTATCAGCAACATAGATAGATGAGGCATTAAGAGTGATAAATAATCACGGAGAGTTATAAGGAAAAAGACACCGGTAACAGGCTAAAGATAGTGGCCAATAGAATTGCGAGGAGGAGACCACGTGATCAGGAGGGTCGAGCAGGGCGCACGAACAAAGAAGATCAGGGGGAGTTCGGACGCCATCGTAGACAGATTAGAAATCAGGGAATTGAGTCTGCCGGGAAACACAGCCATGTACATTTCATAGAACGTACTAAACCATTGTTCTAATATGAAGATGTGGACATAAATTCGATTATGTCAAGCAATCAGCGCTTGACAACAGGGAGAAAGAACGACATAGTTGCTGAGAACAGTTGCACAGAAGGCGAGATGTGTAGTCCACCCGCCATACCATTGAAGACACGTTTTCACGGAGGGAGGCGAGTGGTGTGGCTGAAAGGGTCGGTGGTGACCCCGTCTTGCGAGTGTAAGTAGGTTAATTACGCAAGTTTATAACTGTATGAACTGCTTGTGAGGAAATAAAGCTATGTATTCGGTATGTTTTCACATATGGAAAGCCGTAGTGAGTCAGTGAATTCTGATACATGTTCCAAGCTTAGTTTGCCAGTGTAGCGACAGCATACCCCTAACAGGACATTGGCAGCAGGCTTATTCCATTTCTGTCCCATACATTCTTGTACAGTCTGCAAAAGGCCACGCTGGTCTTGGAGATTCGTGCATTTACTTCATCATCAATTGTGACAGCTTGTGACACAGTGCTGCCAAGATAGGTGAATTTGTCCACAACATTTGAGACTATGACCATTCACATTGATATTCAACACCGTGTGATTATTCCCTGGAGCTGGCTGGTACATAACTACAGTCTTCTCCAAGTTGATATTGAGCCCAAAGTTGGCACAAGCATGTGAGAAAGCTGAAACATTATGTTGCATGTCCGTCTCTGAGTTGGCGTATAGAGCTCAATCATCAGCAAGCAGGAGCTCTCTGATGGTGTCGCTGTTAATTTGGTTTTAGCTTTCAGTCTTCTGAGATTGAATAACTTTCCATCCATGCGGTAGTTGATGTCTATTCCAATGTCGTTGTTCTCGAAGGCAATCGTCAACATAGCTGAAAACATGAGGCTGAACAGTGTTGGTGCCAGGACACATCCTTGCTTCACTCCATTGGTGGCAGGAAAGGTTTCAGACAGTTCACCATTTTCCTGTACTCTTGCCTGCATACCATCATGAAATAGCCGCAATACATGGACAAACTTTCGTGAACAGCCATATTTCGCCATAATCTTCCACACTCCTTCTCTGCTAACTGTATCAAAAGCCTTGGTAAGGTCAATGAAAGTGGAGAACATTTGGCAGTTCTGTTCCTGAATTTCTCTTGCAGCTGCCTTGCAGCGAAAATCATGTCAACAGTTCCACGTTCTTTTCTGAAGCACATTGACTCTAAGGAAGAAGACCTTGATCGAAATGGGCCGTGAGGCTATTGAGAAGAATTCTGGCGAGTATCTTCCCTGCTATTGAAATCAAGGAGATGCCTCGGTGGTTGTCACTTGATTGGCGGTTTCCTTTACGTTTGTAAAGGAGGACCATTGACGCGTTCTTGAAATCTTGTGGCATGGTCTCGTTCACCCTGTCAGATTCTCACCCATAGTTGCAACGCGTCGTCTGTACCAACGCCAGGCAAATACAACCGGGCTCAGCTCTGAGTGATGTTAAACACGCTAGTCACAACGCGGCGACTTCGACGGCGCCAGGGAAGTCCAGCCAGGCTCAACTCTGAGCAACGCTAAGCCCGTTGCTGGTCAGTCGGGACACAGCGTGAAACTAGTGGTTCACGCAGGGGGACTCTACTCCGACTGACGAGAATGCTGAACGGCTCGGCAGACAGGCTTGGGACGTCGTTTCGGACAGATGGTTTGAATGTTTGATCGTGAATCTATAGCTAGCCTGTACGAGTGTAGGAAACTGAACGCCTGTGTTATTGACTTGTGAGTGTATTGCATTGATGTATTGATTGATTGCATGTATTGATTGTATGATGAATTGTGATTTCGCGATACATGCATTGATTGTGAAGTGCGCGTTGCGAGAATAAATTGTTTGCATTGTTGTTACCGTGTGTCACGTTGAGTTATTTAGTGACAGTATGTAGTATCTCACTTGTTAGCCATCTAGCCAGAGTTCTTGCTGCCGCAAGATCCTGACAACCCATATGTTTGTAAAGACTTTGTGAAGCTGCTCTGTTAGGAGCGACCCACCTGCCTTGTATATCTTTGCCGGGATGGAGTCAGGACCAGGTGCCTTACCGCTGGAGAGTTGCTGGATGGCTTTGTTTACTTCCACTATGGTTGGCAGGTCATCAAGTGTATCATATAGTTGGAACTCCAGGAAGACAGTTGATGGTTTCATCATCGAAGAAGGCAGTTGCATTTAATGAGAGTCATGGCGACTACCAATATCGAGCAAAGAATGCTAATACTTCTGTTCTAAGGACTGGTGCTTTAACACATCGAGTATTCCCTGCCCATCCTTACTGTCAGCCCTACACAGATTGGAAGCCTTGAAAAGGTACAAAACGAAGCAATGCGCATCATTTTGGGCTGCACGAGAGACACCAGCTTTGTAGCAATGAGATACCTCCCTGACTTCCCGACAATGAACCACAGGATCAAGATCTGGAGAGCTCGTGCATACTTAAAAATAAGTGCGGATGAGCAGCACCCTCTGCATGAAGATATATTCAGAGACAAAGGGCAACAGGCTAAAGAGGGAAAAATCATGGATGGGTCGGGCGGAAGATATCATCAGACAGGTCTGCAGTCCTACCAGTATCAACCCCGGCAAGGAATGGGTGCCTGTGCCTCAAGTTTTTAAGTGACCTTTTCCTGCATTATCACAATTGACAGACGATGCAGAGAACATAATCCTGCCACTGTCAATGAAGAGGTCAACGCGCTCATCAATGAACACTCAGACAACCCCGAAGTGCTCATCTATACAGATGAATCTGTTGTAAAGAATCAGAGAAGTGCATGGGCATTTACATCCCGTTCAGCGGGCCGAACCTTTCAAGAATCCAGTAGTGCCCACACTATGACCACGAGCAGCATGACGATGGAGGTGATGGCAGTAATACAGGCTTTCATATGGTTGGAATCACAGCATTATACCAATGTGTGCGTACTAAGTGTTTCAATGAGCATGATTCGGAAGGTCGAAGCTGGATCTGTACGTAGACAGTGGACTGAGTCGCTGAGGAAGTCTGTTGTCCGCAAAGTCACCTTCATCTTCGTCCCGGGACATGCGGGAGTCGAGGGAAATGAACGAGCTGATAAATTGGCTGGCTCTGCACCCCCTGCAGAGAACAGAAGAGTTTGACGTCAGTGAATCCACATCGCTGTCCAGGATAAAAGACTTGGGAGTAAGAATCGGCACGGCCAAACACGAGAGGTACATCGGGAAAACGAGGTGCCTCGTTAACCAACACAGAACTGGCACTATTAGCCACCGGACGCTGATGTAAATGCGGGGGACAGGATCTGAGCACCTATGGACCTGTCCGGAGTGCAATGAAGATGCCCCAAATGATAACTGATAACTGAAGAGTGCAGAGAGTGAAGAGTAAAGAGATTCCAGTGCAGAGTCGGCCATACGAATCACACGATGACGTGGGATATTGATGGGCGGCTTTGACCCCCTTGGGAAACGCGAGCCCTTAAAAATGATCATTAATATTCAGCACTTCTGATTGTTTTACGGCATTTTGATCTCTCTCTCTCTCTCTCTCTCTCTCTCTCTCTCTCTCTCTCTCTCTCTCTCTCTCTCTCTCTCTCTCATCGATAACGGTCACAGTGATAAGAACTGCTGTAGGATAACAGCGAGTATTAATGATATCTGGGTCAGGGGTTATGTGATATTCTGTGAGTTATCAATTCATGTTTTGCTAGACATCTATAAATAAGGTAGTCAGTCAGTCATCGCTTTCCTTCTTGGCAGCGACCATACTAGTTGCGGATAGTAAGTATTCATCCTATAAAGAAATCCTCTGCCTAGTGTAGCGAAATTGAGACTATAATCAACAGTTACCTTTCGATAGTACTCCGGCTCAATGCACCACCTATTAAGTGGTTTTATGTTCATCATCACCACATGTATTGCCTATAAGCATGGACGTTTCATGTTACTCTGCGAGGTAGACTCATGGGGTACTCTATCTTGCACAAAGGTGACCCGTAGGCTAGCGGGTGAATGGGGGTACCTGACTTCAAAATGTGCAGATATCACAGCTCTGGTTTAAACAGGGGCAACGCAAGTATGTCAACAACAATAACATCAGCAGCAACAACAAAACCAACAACAACAACAACAACAACAACATGGACGAACCAAGAAGAAGACCTAAACATGAATCAGTAACAATGTTACATCTCCTTTACAAGGCGTTGCCATAAATTCTAGGCTGATTTTCTATAAAATTTTACGTTCAGTAGTTTGCCATTGTTTTGTGAAAGAGAAGTCAACGTTGAAGTCTAACTTAATGCCAGTTTAGGGATTGAACGCCTTACCTCGCCATCAGAGCACTGGTAGTTTAAAAGTAAGCACTCTCAATCTTTCAGCCACACTTTTTATGAATATTTAGTGCATGAATGAGAAAATACAACTCTTAGAATTGCTTTATTCATATGGTAAAACATAGCAACATTATGAAATGACCATCAAACATCACACATCTATAAAACATTGTAGCTATATGAAGACAAAAGTAATCTGTAAAACATATACATCAAATGAGATGTCTTGTCTTGCGTATCCGTGTCTATATTCTTCTCTTGTGTTGTCTTTTCTCTAGTCTTGTCTTGCATTGCCTTTTATCTAGTCTTGTTTTGCATTGTCTTTTCTCTAGTCTTGCCTTGCCATGTGTTATCTCTAGTCTTGTCTTCCATTGTCTTTCTGTAGTCTTGCCTTGCCATGTGTTGTCTCTAGTCTTGCCTTGCCATGTGTTATCTCTAGTCTTGCCTTGCCATGTGTTGTCTCTAGTCTTGTCTTCCATTGTCTTTCTGTAGTCTTGCCTTGTCATGTGTTGTCTCTAGTCTTGCCTTGCCATGTCTTGTCTCTAGTCTTGTCTTCCATTGTCTTTCTGTAGTCTTGCCTTGCCATGTGTTGTCTGTAGTCTTGCCTTGCCATGTCTTGTCTGTAGTCTTGTCTTGCCATGTCTTGTCTCTAATCTTGTCTTGCCATGTCTTCACTGATCCATCCGCCAGCCATGTAGCTAACCACGACGTTTTCCTCAGATCGGTAAGTAAAAGTAAAGAACCCTCGATCAGGTTTTAGGCTGAGCTCCGGCCATTAAAAAAAAAAATGCTCCGCATCGATGGGGATTCAGACACACGTACACCAGGCCAGCAGATTGAGAGAACCAAGATCGCACTCGCTGGTCGCTCGTCTCGGATGGTGATTGATTCAGCGTTTCTATTTGCGACGCTAATGAAAAACTTTGATGTCGCAAAAGGTTCTCAGTGAAATCGTTTGAGGCTGTTACACTGTAACTTACAGCGACATCATCTTCCCGCTGTTAAACAATTACAGAAGATCATGGTGAGAATTAAAACATATAATGAATGAACAGAATTTAGATTATAAATGGCACGGACATCATAGTTACTCGCTGGGTTGAGTCGTATGCTTCTCTTATTGTATTTAAACCCGACCTTCATCTTCTTTTGTCCTCTCTTTGTCCTCCATTGGCACATAGGTCCAAAACCATCTCGCCCAAAGCCGTCCTACCCTTAGTTATACCATGCTGCTCCATCCATGTCCTCCCTATACTATTTATTTCTGTCTTTATTTTTCTTCTCCTTGCGTTATTTAGGTCTTCCTGCCCATCTCCCCAGCTCCTCCCACCTGTGGATTCCAGGAAAAAGATTAAAGTGAGACAATCTTAAACGGGGATGTCATCTTATTGTCTCATGAGAAATAATTCGCACTAGAGCACTAGAAACGTTTGCCTGTAGGTTCTGACACAAATCACTTTAAGTTTTAACGGGACACCTGTAATTTTGGTTGACATCAATTTATTAATGCTGTCCCTTCTTGGCCTTTTGGCTAAGGTCAAAGTATGGTATCCGCACTTGATCTTGCTAGGGACACCAGCATACTCAGTCACTCTAATGACACACAGGGACGCGGGGACCTGATGGGGCGGCTCTGGTTCTTCGGGGGCCCTAATTTAAAAAAAAAAAAAAGAAACAAATTTTCGAACCAAAAAATGTTATTTAAAAACAAAAAACTATATTACAAGGAGCACACGTAATTAGAATGTTGGCAAGGGACATAACATTAAATATTACGTTATTTAAATAACTATAGTATTTGTAATAATCTTATATATAAAAAAGGATGTGCGTATCTCTGTATGTATTTATGTATCTCCGTATGTCCTTTATACGCTCGCGAACGGCCCATCCGATTGAGATGAAATTTTCTACACGCCTTCCTTTCATTCCAAGTGATGCCAACTGTCTGTTTTTTTTCTTCTTCCTCCCCTCCTCCCTCCTCCCCCTCCCAAAATACGTACGTCCAGGAAATGGTCTTTATCATTGACCACTTCTCTCTGAGGTCGCGTAACATATTAACCTTGGGATGGCAATCAATCATCCTACTACCTCCTCCCTCCTCCTCCCTTCTCCCTCTTCCCTCCTCCCCTCTTCTCCCTCCGCCTCCTCCCTCCTCCCACTCTCTACTCCTCCTTTCCTCCTCCCTCTTCCTCCCTCCTTCTCCCTCTTCCTCCTCCCTCTTCCTCCCTCTTCCTGCTCCCTCCGCTCCTCCCTCCGCCCACTCTCCCTCCTCCTCCCTCTCCCTCCTCCTACTCCTTCTCCTCCTCCTCCTCTCCTCTCTCCTCCTCCCTCCTTCTCCCTCTTCCTCCTCCCTCCTCCTCCCCCTCCTCCTCTCTCTCTCCTCCCTCCTTCTCCCTCTTCCTTCTCCCTCCTCCTCCCCCTCCCCTCCACCCTACTCCTCCCTCCTCTTCCTAATCCCCTCCTCCCCCCTCCTATTCCTCCTGTCTCCTCCTCCCTCCTTCTCCTCCTCCTTCTACCTCTCCTCCCTCCTCCTTCTCCCTCCACCTCCTCCCTCCTCCTCTCTCCTCCTCCTCCCTCCCTCCTCCCTCTCCCTCCTCCCTTCTCATCCTCCCCCACCTACTTTCTCCTCCTCCCTCCTCCCTCCTCCTCCCTCCTCCTCCCCCTCCCTCCTCCCCCTCCTCCTCCTCCTTCACCCTCCTCCCTCCTCCTCCTCCTCCTTCACCATCCTCCCTCCTCCTCCTCCCTCCTCCTCCCTCCTCCCTCCTCATCCCTCTTCCTCCTCCTCCCTCCTCCTTCTCCCTTTCCCCCCTCTTTCTCTTCATCCCTCCTCCTCCCTTTCTCCTCCCTCCTATTCATCCCTACTCCTCCTCCTCCCTCCTCCTCCTCTCTCCGCCTATCTCTTCCTCCCTCCTCCTCCCACCTCTCTCTTCCTCCTCCCTCCTCTCTCTTCCTCCTCCCTCCTCCTCCCTCTTCCTCCTCCCTCCCTCCCTCCTCCTTCCTCCTGCTCCCTCCTCCTCCTCCCTTCTCCTCCTCCCCCTCCTACCCCTCCCTCCTACCCCTCCCTCCTCCCCCTCATCCTTCTTCCTCCCTCCTCCTCCCTCTCCTCCTCATCCCTCCTCCTCCATTCTCCTCCTCCTCCTCCTCCTCTCTCTACCTCCTCCCTCCTCCTCCCTTCACATTCCTCCTCCTCCCTCTTCCTCCTCATCCCTCCTCCTCCTCTATCCTCCTCCCTCCTCCTCCTCCTCCTCCCTCTACCTCCTCCCTCCTCCTCCCTTCACATTCCTCCTCCTCCCTCTTCCTCCTCCTCCCTCTCATCCTCTTCCCTCCTTCTCCTCCCTCTTCCTCCTCCCTCTTCCTCCCTCCGCCTCCTCCCTCCTCCCACTCTCTACTCCTTCTCCTCCCTCCTCCTCCTCCCTCTTCCTCCCTCTTCCTGCTCCCTCCGCCTCCTCCCTCCGCCTACTCTCTCCTCCTCCTCCTCCTCCTCCCTCCCCTCCCTCCTCCTCCTCCCTCTCCTCCTCTTCCTCCTCCCTCCTCCTCCCCCTCCTCCTCCACCCTACTCCTCCCTCCTCTTCCTAATCCCTCCTCCTCCTCCTATTCCTCCTGTCTCCTCCTCCCTCCTCCTCCCTCCTCTTCCCTCCTCCACCTCCCTCTTCCTCCTCCCTCCTCCATTTACCCAAGACAGACAGACATACAGATAGTCGGGAACGGGATCTTATATGACTACTTATATGATTTAAATGAGATGCTCTCCACCTTGGGCTGGGCCGGGTCAGACAGACAGACAGACAGACAGATAGATAGACAGACAGACAGACAGACAGACAGTCGGGGAACGGGAGCTTATATGACTACTTATATGAATTAAATGAGATGCTCCCCACCAGAGTCTGGGCGAAGCCGGGCCGTGTCAGCTAGTCTTATATATAAAAAAGGATGTGCGTATCTCCGTATGTCCTTTATACGCTCGCGAACGGCCCATCCGATTGAGATGAAATTTTCTACACGCCTTCCTTTCATTCCAGAGATGCCAACTGTCGTAGTTTTTTTTTCTTCTTCCTCCTCCTCCCTCCTCCCTCCTCCCCCTCCCAAAATACGTACGTCCAGGAAATGGTCTTCTACATAGACATTTCTCTCTGAGGTCCGCGATAACATATTAACCTGGTGGGGTGGCAATCAATCATCCTACTACCTCCTCCCTCCTCCTCCCTTCTCCCTCTTCCTCTCCCTCTTCCTCCCTCCGCCTCCTCCCTCCTCCCACTCTCTACTCCTCCTTCCTCCTCCCTCCTCCTTCTCCTCCCTCCTTCTCCCTCTTCCTCCTCCCTCTTCCTCCCTCTTCCTGCTCCCTCCGCCTCCTCCCTCCGCCTACTCTCTCCTCCTCCTCCCTCCTCCTCCCTCTCCCTCCTTCTACTCCCTCCTTCTCCTCCTCTCTCCTCCTCCCTCCTTCTCCCTCTTCCTCCTCCCTCCTCCTCCCCCTCCTCCTCCACCCTACTCCTCCCTCCTCTTCCTAATCCCTCCTCCTCCCTCCTATTCCTCCTGTCTCCTCCTCCCTCCTTCTCCCTCCTCCTTCTACCTCTTCCTCCCTCCTCCTTCTCCCTCCACCTCCCCCCTCCTCCTCTCTCCTCCTCCTCCTCCTCCTCCCTCTCCCTCCTCCCTCCTCATCCTCCCCCACCTACGTTCTCCTCCTCCCTCATCTTCCTAATCCCTCCTCCTCCCTCCT